>AYEL01069973.1:0-68054 GCA_000484575.1 Olivierus martensii
TCTATAAATAAAAAATAAAGCTATTTTTTCCTAAGAACGAATAATCTTAAATCCAGAATTGTGTAGTGTAATTTATGTTTTAAAATATTATATATAAAAGTTCCTTAAATTTCCTGCTTAAGCTTTAGTTGACGTAGGCCTATATTAGTTTCATAAAATGTGATAAAATAATTTTAAAATATTTTAATTATATAACTAAATTATTAACAGTTATAAAAATATTGTTATTTGAATAGATCTATTATTTAATTTCTTACTTCTCGTGACAATTCAATTGATCTGCGAGTTATTTTTGCATTTGAGTGTCATCCTCATCCAACAATGCTTGCAACTCACTGTCTTCAAACTTTTTTCGTGGTCTTCCACGTTCTTCATTTCTCATGTCAAAATCACCCTTTTTGAATTTATTAAATCACTCATAGCATTGTGATTTACCAAGAGCATGCTCACTGTGCTTTGACAAGCATTCAATGTGATTCTGCAGCAGTTTTCTTCAAATGATAACAAAAAAATCAATGACGTCAGCAAATCGCAACATATAGGCACAAAAGTCGACATTTTTAACACATAAAAAACATATGTTATTGTATGAAACTTGTTTGGTTATGAATTGGATGTTGTTGACAGATGTCAAAATAAAACAATGGCACCGATGACGCGGTTTGATGAAAGGTACATTGACAGATGGCACCATTTATTGGCAAATTCCGGTTTCATATTTTACACACCTAATTAAAACAGGGTCATTTTTCTATAATAGTTTATTGATTTAACCCCTTGAGTGCAGATGTTTTGAAATTAAGCCTAATTAATATAAAAAAAAATTTTTTTTAATTTAAATCTCACCTAATTTTCATCAAAATCTTTTGAGATTTTTAATATTTTTTGCAGTTTTCTGTTCTCTTTCTAACAATATAAGCATTTTTTCAAATTTTATTTTTTTCATAATTTTTTTTGTTACGTTTATGAGATTGACAAAAAAACAATTTTTATGTGCAATTTTAGCTATTCAATGAAATAATCAATATTTTTAGATAATGACAAGTATTCTAAACAAAATGAGCCATAAATGAAGAAATTTGGTTGAAAATTTCAGAAATTATTAATAAAAATAATAAATTACATAACATTTGTTGACTGAAGTTACATCATATTATTTAAAAAATTACATGAATTATTTAAATTGTCATTATGATGATATGAATTCATTGAAATATTGATTTCCTCTGAATTTTCATCTTTTTGGGCCACTTAAAGATGCACTCTGCAGGACGAAGTTTGAAGACAATGAGGACATGATTAACGTAGTGGATATGTCAAAACAATACTTGCTAGGACAGATAAGACATGCATGCACTTATTTCACAGTGGCATCAAGCTTTATAATTTGAGAGGGATTTTGTATAAAAATAGTGTGTGTACGAAAACATTAATTTATACTATAAGTAATTTCATTCATTTGAAATAAATATTCTGAGAAAAACAATGAGTAACCCTTGTACCAGTGGCGGCTCGTGGATGATTTTTGTGGGAGGGCTGAAAAAAATTATAATAAAATTAATATCTATTATAAAAGGGGAACTATAATTTAAATAGATTAACAATTATTAAAAGTTCTCTTGTGTTTGTTGCATTGAAAATTATAATACATCATCTTCAAAAGAATATGATTTATGATGGGGAACAAATAGCAACCTTTCATTTTTACAACCAATCACTTCAATGAGATACCGGCCTCTTGGTGGCCATAGCTTACCTCCGATTGGCCAAAAGTATGTTGGCTACCAGACTCACTGGCGCCAGTATTGTGCCTTCTTTAGGTACAGTTTATAGATCTCCACCCTTCACTTCGGTCCATCGGATTTTCTCACTCTTATATTGTTTTAACTTTAGGCAACAAGCTTCTTTAATTATTTTGATCGTCTTATTTATATTATTCCTTGCCAAATATTTCCGGTTGGATAAAGTCATCGATCAATTGAGAAAAAATAGTCTTTGTTCCTTTTATTGATTTAAGGGAAGCTAATCGTTAATGCATTATCCTATCTCTCCTCAGTTCGCTCCCTTTTTGGTAACAGGAATGCGTTTTTTTTCTCTTTCTTCTTTTCCAATCTTAGAGGCCTAGAACTCCTCTTCTACAATCGTTAGATGGATTGGACTTGTATACCTGTCCCACAGTGATCCTCTGAACTCTCCAAAGGTGATTTTGCGGATCAGAGTTTCATGAAGGGGAAAAAAAAGACAGGAAATTTTTTCTTTGCGTGAATTAGAAAATGGTTGCAAGTGCTACTGTAGAAAACTAATAGGGTCGGAGCTGAAGACGGATTATCGGTATGGCGCCGTTTTGATCGATATTTTCTCTGCTATGCTCTTTTTTTTCCTTCGTTTTCCCCTGTTTCCCTTCGTTATAAATAGGGATAGCCTCAATATACATTACTTACATAATTCCCAAGTTATTATTCTATAAGATTCTGAATATAATGAAATTATTTTGATCGTATGACTATTATTTCATGATGTATTTTTTTAACTTATAAAAATAAACGCAATATTATTAATTAATTTAAATTACATCACAATGTTTATTTTTATTTATATTAAAAACAAGAAGAAAAACTTTTTTTCTGTATTTAATTAGTTATAGAAGTAAATACCTTATTCTGTTTGCTATTCTACGATATAAGAATCATAAATTTGTATAATAAAACACCTTTCGTTTATATAATAACTAAATGTATATAAAAAATATACTAAATGCATTTTTTGGATCGAAAAATGCATCTTTCTCGAATTATCTCTATGGATAGTTAAAAATGAGCATGTGTAGAGTTAATAATCACTTATATCAACGCTATTTTTTATTTTTTGCAAAATTTGATTTCATAAGTTATTACATTATCTTAATTAATAGCATGCTAAATTTGTTATCATAATTATAGCATTCTTTTTATATATATATTTTTTCTTTCTTTAATGATAACTAAAATTTCATTTCGTAATTGTGAGCACGAATTTATAGGACGTAGTATTAATTTCCGAATTGCAATCTTTCGCGATTTTTCTTGTCAATGCCTAGAGAATCCCCAAACTCGTGTTGTGACACAACGCCATTTTCAGGTTCAAGTTTCCTGTAACATCAACACAAAATTGTTGGTCAGTGAATGCTCGGTCATCGTCATTTTCTCTGACAGGAAAGGTCATTTTCTTGTCAATGACGACATGTTTACGTCAAAGTAAGCAGGAATAGACCTATGTTTGATTCGTCCGACTGACCATTATTTGTCTACTATCCTTCTCAAAAAATATCGTTTTTTGTTATCGATAAAACGACAACATGAAATATTTCCTTTAATTTAAAAAAATATTCGATTGAAAAGAAATAAATAATCTTCAGAGTTTCAGAAAACATTTTCTTTTCTAACGTTGCCTACTTCCAACATTTTTAAAACGTCTATACACAAAAATATCAAAATTTTATATTGGATAAAAACCATTAAATATAAAAACATGAATCGGAAAAGTGCATTATCTTGCTATTTTGCCAAATATTTAAATTATGTTTAGCTTCTACACTAATATTAAATAATTTTAAACATCATTTAAAAAGCTAGATCAATCAATATTATTATTTTTTTTTTTATACATATTTTAATGCAAATAAATATTTTTCTTATCTAATTCGGATTTATATAATTAAATTAAAATACAAACATAACGAAAAAATTTTTTTATATATATTTTAATGCAAATAAGTATTTTTCTTATCTAATTCGGATTTATATAATTAAATTAAAATACAAACATAACGAAAAATTAATCATATATAGATAATATGTTCTATAAATTGAAGTAGCAACATAATAAAATCTTTATCAGTTAGCAGAATATAAATCATTCGGTGGCATATGCAGAAATTATAAATGGAACAGATAAAAATTCACCTGTTTAGATAAATGCATATTTAATTAATCTACTTGTCTATTTTAATTATTTAATTATTTACAAGGATATTTATCTATATCAATCAAATATAAACTTCAAGATAAAAGGAAATTCTGACAATATTAAACATTAAAATTTATTTTTAATAAAGATTAATGCATTCTTAATAATGTATTAATTTACATATCCTACTTATATTTCTTCTCTCTTAGAATACAAAACAAGACGTATAAATATCAGCAAAATTATTTATTTTTAATTTAATCAAAAATCGAAACGTCTTATTTTGATAAATGATGATAGTTTATTATATAAAATATGGAAAAAACAAATAAAATAAATAATTTTATAACAGCGTGTGACGTTTAATATTGAATTAATTAAAAAGTTTTAAAAAATTTTCAATATTTTAAAAATTAATAACAATATTTGTTGGAAGTTTCTACGGTTTCCGACCAAAATAGCGGTAAAGCATGTTAAATATGCTAATGCAGTTTTTGACGTTAGAGATAATGTTTTTGATAACATCTGAACGGCATTAAACTACTGCTTGGCATATAGATACATACAATAGTTAGCCTATTTACAATGTAGGCCTATTCTATATGCAAATATATTTGCAATAAATTATTTAGCTGTAATTTAATCTCTTATTTTATAAGTAGTTAGGTGTAGAATGTATAATGATTATTTTTGAGCTCATAAAAGATAATAATATGGAAACTCTTCTATTTATATAATAATTTTTATATTCATAATAAATAAAATTTATTTTTGTTACAATAACAGAGCCTGTGATAGATGTGTAGTCCTACTTTAATATTTATAGCCTATATAATATACATTACAAGTCTAATATTCTTATATATCTTTATAATTAAATAAAAGTTAAAATGTCACATTTTCATAACTATAAATTGAGTTTTATTTAATTATACATTATATATGATTTTTTTTTTTACTTTCTTAAATATTTAGCTGTTGTTAGTTGAGATGGTTATTTAAAGTAGAGAAATTGTGAGCAAAACTGATTTATTCGCATGCTTTCACTCTGTTGCAAGTGTCACCGTTTGATAAAAAAGTGTCATCTGAATGAAGTATGAAGTTACGTAGTTCGGTGACGTCATCAACGCGAATGAATGAATCGGTGCGGAACGACACCTTTTATCAACAGGACACACATGCCGCTTGAAACAATCTAACGGAACTTCTTAAAATTCGATTGAATCGAAGCAATGTTAAGTTATAGGTATACCTACACGTATCGAAAAGTTAAAAATTTGAATAACCTTCTTTTTAAAGATTCATCTGTGGATTTCTACAAACACATGAAAACCTTTTTATTAATATTTCCGTTGTTATTTTTATTTTATACATGATAAAAACAACAACGATACGTTATGTGTTCTGATAGACAATAAAATAAATCCATACGTATTATTGTGACATATCATGATTACGTATTTATCAGTGACATATATAATTGTATTCGAATTCTAAACACGCGGGTAGATGTAAATCTAAAGATTAAATGAAAATCACGTATTCGTATATATCTGAATGTCCTTGTGTTTTTTTAAAATCACGTGCAAACAGGTAGAAGAAACACCTGGTAACTATTTGAATCGAATCAAGGCAGCTTTTAGGTGAATTGAGATTCATATTGCATCCACTTAGTAAAATACACTCGTTTAATCCCCTACAGTGCGTAACTTGTTTAAACTTCTTTCGACTTAAATAATTTTTATTTCATTTATGCAAATGAACTAAAATAGGCCTAGCCTATGTTACCGACTCTTTAATATTATTTATTATTTTTTCGCGGAAGAAACAGTGGCATACAAAATAATGAAAAAAGGAATAATTAATAAATTTGTATTGTTGAATAAATAAAAATTTAAACGCTTAAATTAAATTTTAATTATTAAAAAAAGATAAATATTAATTGAAGGGTTATTTTAACGATTGCATTATCTGAAAATGTGCAGTAATAATTTTTAGAAAATTTATTCACAAAATAAATTGTTTGTAGTTTTGTAAAACTTCTTAATTATTATCGAGACTTTCAAATAATCATAATTAAGTTACGATTTAGAAAGCTATAGTATAAAAAAGTATAGTAATATTATAAACATAAAGCTAGCTATAGTATACTTATATATACATAATCCTAATAATAATAAATAATTTCAAGCCTTTCAACAATTTCTAAAGCTACAATATAAACATATCTGTTTAAGAATATGCCATATTCTTATATTTATAGCTAAATCAAAACTTTTAAGACATTTTAATAGTTTAATTTTATGCATTTAAAATATCTTAAAGAATAACGAGCAGTTATGAATATAAATTTGATTCGAGAAACCATCAAAAGAAAACAAAAACACATTCCAGATTTCACTAAAGACACTAGGAAATATTTAATACATTTAAAGTGCAACAATAAACAATAATTTGTTAAAATATCATTATGTTACATAATTAAGACAAAAATGCATTATGGATAAATTTCTGTTTAGTTAATTTAGATATAATTAACTTCGCGCTAAGTATTAATTTGGTTTAAAATCCGGTAGAATTCCCAAATTTCAAAATTTTTCTTATGTTACTCCGTGCGAATAAGTTTGCAGAATAGTCTATAGTTTAGTAATTATCCATAAATTTTGGTTAGTTGTTTAGTTTAATAAATATTTATGTTGTTTTTCTATTATTCTTAATAAATATTCTTTCTTATATGGGGGAAAGAATCCATATTTACGTACAGCCTCATCGAAAGTATAATAATTAAACTTTCAATTTGCATAAATGCATGTTAAATAATTAAAATTGATTTAGTTAAAATGTGTAATCAATAATAACTCGTTAAGCAGCTATTGTTATAGAAACTCTAGATGAGATTTCTTTTATGGAGAGAAACTGGAAAAAGTGATTCTTTCGTTTCAAAATTTATAAGATGAAAATTTCATGATCAACGAAATTTAATCGAATTCCTTTCTGAAGTTTTCTTTTGTAATTTCTTGACTAACGATTCTTTTATGAACAAACACGCAACTTTGATACCATCACCTTCCTAACCGCATAAGACGTCGGCTATATGTGAGAGAACATGATTAATGAAAAATGTGATTAAAGAAATACCCACTGATGCATGTTAATCATTCCGTTCGAGACAAGATAGTTAATGGTTATTGCTTCGAGAGGCGTGGCCAAATTTCCCAAAATTCACGTGGTAGTAGTACTAATGAGCATTGTCAATAAAAGGATTATATAGGTTACTATAGATTTGATCGGATTATCATTCATCTTATAGCACTTTATATTGACGAAATTCGAAAAGATAAACCGATCGTTAAAACTTTCGAGTTGGGACAATTTGCTAAAATTATGATATGAACAAACAAAAATATTATTTTCTTAAACTACGGAAGAACGAAATAATAATTCTAATGTGATTTAAAGATTTTTAAGGTAAATATGTATCACTGATATAAATATTAATGTACATGTTATAACATATTGTTGTATGTACATATGTTATAACACATGTTATGACATATGTACATATAACATTATAACAATACAACTTATAGTTGTATTGTAATCATAACTTATCCAAAAAAAGTGATTAAATTTTTCATATCTAAATCTTTGAACCAAAATCTAAGAATAAACTGATAGATTATGAATGTCACTAGTTGTATCAACTAGAGACAATATTTATTAATGAGCTTTAATTAAACAACACATTAAAGTTTATCACTTGAATATTTTAATCATTAAGCAATTTATATTGTATGAAAAAATTGGCACAGAGAAATTTTTAACCATTAAATTATTCTATTTTTAATGTAAGATAGACTAGTCTATTTTTAAATTATCAAAATTAGCAACCTTAACGATTACTTCGATTTAAATTAAATTTTACAAGTTCCTAATTAAAATTAATTTTCATCGATCTTAATTTCGTTATCGGATTTCGATAAATTAATTTGAATTAATTAATTATGCATAAAATTTCCTCGATTGAGATTTAAATAAAAAATTTATAATATTATAATTAGTTGCCAACGTTATCTTTAGGAAATTTTATGTGTATCCGTCTCCTGTATGTGTATGTGTGTGTGTGTATATATATATATATATATACATATATATGGACATTAAAATGAATGAAAAAGAAATGATACTGCTTATGAACAATTTCTAAATACTTCAGGTCTCAGAATGGCAAGAAATTTCTGTGATAGAAACAAAAGAAAACGACAGTCGAGACAAAAGGAAAAAAGCGACGCCCATTACAGTGCAAGTCACATGACAAACATGTCATTAGTGCAAAGGACCAGCTGGTGAAGTCTGTCCTAATGGATGAAGAGTGGGAACCAAGGAAAATAGTCGTGGTTCGGGCAAACTAAAACATGTGATGCTGATTTCTTAGAATTTTGTAGCAAAGGTCAATCTTTTTTAAATATTAAAGCAAAATCAAGTCGATTAATGATGGCTGTATATTCAAGTTAATCAATATATCTTTTACTTGTTTTTGGACAGTCATTTATTTAGGTTTGATATGAGAAATTTGAAATTAAACTAAATTTCGCAACATAATATTTGGAATATTTAAAAATTGAGAAATTAAAAATGATAATGTATATTCTACCAATAGAAAGTAAGAAATTTCTTGGTTACAAATGTTCGTCGTGAAAAATTTTCTTCCTATCATAACTTATCTATAGAATATTCAAAGATTGATTTATAAACGTCACACATGACAAAACTGAACGTCAATTTTTAAATATATAATCATACATAAATTTAAAAAATAAATTCAATATTTAAATATACTGCAAGAAAAATGTGTTATAAATCTAAACATATTACAAAATAGCCAATTGACGAGAAAAATATTTAGATGGCAATAATCAATTAATGACATCTAATGATTTAAGCATAATCAATACATGTCTATGCTAACATATGCGTGTTTGCAATTACCTTCTCTTTGCAGAGATCTATTATGTCATAATTGATTAATTAATCATAACGGTTTCGGTTTATTGCATCCGAACACAAGTTCTGTGATTATATTTTATAATTTCAGAGCCTTTAGAAGGATTACACGATGCAAGATCGTTAACCGTAACGAATAAATTATAAATAAAATACCTGAAAATAATTGATAAATAATACAGTATTACGTTTAAATTATTCAATATAAACTTAGGATTACCATAAACAATAGTCTATATTTTGCAAGCATTTTGTTTTTTAATCTATTGATATCTTTCCTTCTGAACGAGTATCTTAATTATTTGTAATTATTTAGGTTAATGTCATCATGATTAACTTTTATCAGAGATTATTTTTATTTTTTTAACATGAAACTTAACAACTACTCTACTTCTTTATTTAATATTGTTTATCATAACTGGAAATGTCAACTATATATAAATTATGAAGTATACCTTGTTCAGTATTTTATGTTTACAGATCCAGTTATACAAGATGTTATTTTGTTTACTTATTTTTAGTAGCAGGTTAACCATAATATAAATTTTGCAACATAGAGTAATTAGAACTTTTTTCTATGAATAACTAGTTCTTTAAATGCAATTTTTAGCAAGAAAATTATGTATATTATCTACCGGTTTTTTTTTTTTTTCATTTATAAACCTGTTACATTATAACTTGAAAAATTTAAATAAAATCAAAACTGCAAGATTTGATACAGAAAATTTTGAGACAAGTTGGATACTTGGCAAACATTCAATATATGTTAACTATTTACTATTCAGAATAATTTATTTGTAACTTATATGAAGTATTTCTTTAAATTTTATTAAAATATCTGATAATATACATTTTTTATGTTTAATCAAATTAGCAATAATGTTATTCTTAAGTTTGATTAAGTCTAATGTATTTAAATACAATATTAATTGTTAATATGATATCTGAATGGAAACTAAACTATTTTTTCGTTTTTTTTTCCTCCTTACATCAGATAGGAATCTGAAGTTTTCAGGTAGGCCCACGATCAATAGGCGTGGGTATCCCCCAGGCAAGCAGGTGCGTGCTTTGACGGGATTGGACAGGGAGGAGTAAAAGAGAACACACATGATGGCCTCCAACGGGCGAACAGGAGACATGTTTATGAAAAACTACTCTTAAAGAAATTAATAAATTATATACAATTGTATTGTAATTAATATGATATATATAAAAAAAAACTTATATCTTACATCAAATAATCATTATATTTAAATTTCTATTTATCTAAATTTTATGTTTTTCTTTTGTTTTTAAGAATTAAAAATTTTTGTTATGAATGTTTAAAGAATGTAAATATGTCTAAAAATGATTATTTCAAAGATTGTAGTTTCAAAATTTTAATGTAAAAAAAAAATCTATGTCTGATAGACTTGATTCGCTCCATCATGAACAATTTCTTGATATTTTTGAATAGATCTGCAACCAATTTTTAATCCTAACACAGCTAAAAACAGCTTAAATTATTTAAAAATAGCAGAATAATTTAATAAAAACATAATTCAAGAAGTTTTATCATTATTTTTATTAAAATTAAGTGAATTCTTCAACAACTCTATGTGAATTAACTATAACATATGATACAAAGTAATAAGTATAAAAATTTCGCTTTTATCCGTTTATAACGCAAAAATAATGATATTTTATCATGTATTATTATAAATTATATCTCAAATTTAGTAATTCTTGAGTTTTGATTTTTAAAACAAATATTGTTATATCAAAACAAAAATAATGTTTGCGTTTATATCTAGGACTTTTTTAGAGAAATTTTAATTAGTTTTATATCTTTAAATAGTTGAAATTTAACTTTTTATCAAATTATAATCCTAAAACAAGGATTTTCTGATAAAATAAATAAATTTTCCACATAAATGAACAATTTGAAATAAATCGAGCAAAAGTAGAGGCTATTTTCAACTAATTTAATACAAAATGCATAAATGCGTAGTAGAAACTAGGAATTGTAAAAACATTAAAATTCCAATTAAAAAAACAGCCAAAAGATGAATAGAAAACTTTTTCATAACAAGAAATGTCTCAGTAGAATTATTCTTAATGACAAAAGAGATAGGGATAAAGACTATTTCTACACATTATTATTCACTAACAGTAACTTACAGGCTGCTGTATAAAACAGGATAGAATAGCCATCATTAATGGCCTCTTACATAATTCTTGGAATCTTTAAACCGGTTTCTTGAATGATCTTAGTCCAGACTAAAAAAAAATTACTTGCCACTGACTTGATAACACATATGATCAGTAAACCTACCTGTTATTTTTTAGAAAATAAACGATAACCCGTACTAAAAAAATTAACATCAGAGGGAAAAAAAGGACATAGTTTAAAATTTTATAAATATAGACCGAAATTTTTCATTAGTTTATAAAAGTAATTCTTAAAATTCAATCACATTTTATCAATTTTACTTTAATTAGTTCGTTTAATTTAAATATATTGGCTATGCAAAAAGTTAACTTAAATACTAATTACTAAATGAATCAATTAAATATCCAATTTTGACTAATATGCAAGTCTATGCTTATATTTTAAAATCAAACATTTCTCAAATTAAGTATTACTTGACAAATTAATCAATCTTTAAGAAAATTAATGGAAAAATAACTTAAAAGTATATTTATTATTCTAAAATATTTTGAGTAAAGTTATAAACTTGTACAAAAATCGATTTTTAAGAATTATTTAAAAGAATAGTTAATCTAAAAATCGAAAATTTCGGTACATATATGAGAAAAATAGTGTTTAGTCTTTAAAACCAGCAAAAATATCGTTTTTTATGAGGATAGAAATAAATAAAAAAATAATTTAGTAGATGTATATTTTTAGTTGATATTTTTACGCTATCTGTTAACACGGGTTTGAATCTTTCAGATCTATTTTATACTATCACAATTTTGACAGAAAAAATATCTCATCTTATGTTTAAAAAATTATTTTTAACAATACAAAACAAAAGATGAAAAAAAGCTTTTATGCTATTAAGTTATACCAATTTAATTTTTTTCAATAAATGTGATTATTTTATGAGAAATATTTATTGCAATATTTCCTGAATATTGTATTGTATAGATTACATTAAAAAATAGTTTGATTTTCCATTATAGTTAATTTTAAACACTTTTGTTCCTGGACAAGTTTTCGTTAATTATGTTTTAATCCGATATATTTGGAAATTTTTAATTAAAACTTTAAGTATCATTTATTATATAAAAACTTCGAATTTTCATTGGCCTAAACAAACAATAAATAAAACTAAAACTAAAAACAAAAAAAGAGCAAAGAACAGTTAAAAATTGAACGTTCAGAATCTGAAAGAAATAACTTTAAGAGCTCATCTCCATCGATCTTTCCGTTGGGTTTAAGCAAGATGCCTAAAGCGCACAAACGATTATCAGAAGCTTTACAATAAAACCTTAACGACTTCAATAGGAATGGACTCGGTATTTGTTTTCAACACCTTTCAATTTACTCTTTTACTTTTACGATCTCGTATGCTTTCACGAAACATCGATGAACCACTCCAACTGTTATGGCTTCATTCGGTTTTTTATGGCGAAAAGAATGTAAACAAAACATATTTCTACTTTATATGCTTTTTATTTTTTGCAAAAAAAAAATTGTTGCATTCTTATTTTTTTAGAAAAATCGTTTCATATTTAATATAATATATTATTAACTATTTAGATTATTTTAATTGCCGACAGAAAAAAAAAATTTTCTTAAAATCACGATTTTAGAAGTAGGCCTAAGGATTTAGTTATGGAAATTCGTCGCTTTTTTGTGCAGGTTTATTGACCTTTTCACCGTTTAATGGATAATTAATCTTTAAATATGGCTAAGGATAAAGTCTACGTACTGTTTATTTTTAATTATAAAACTTTACGTTGTCCAAACTTCGACGAATATAAAGATTAAACAGAAAAATTTAGGTCAGTACGGTAGCTTAGGAATTAATAAAAAAATAGTTTGTGAACACAACTGCTCACTGTCAATTGTAACAAAGGTCTAGTATTCTATACAATACTTATGTACAATTTAACATTTGGCGCCAAAAGACATAGCAAAAGCAATTGAGCGTGAAGCAGATGCTCGATTGAAAATCTCACCTGTCCAGAAATCCGGAGACAAATACAGGCAATGTCAACAGTCCGTTGTGGACAGAACCTCGCAGTTGTCCATTCGACTTTCCAGTGCTAACTACCAGATCTACTGCCGTCAGTTCGGGGTGGGATCAACTCGGGACCGACCCGCTCAAACTTGACACTTTTAAAATTATGACCTAACCGAAAAGCCATACCCCTCTTTCTTTCATTCGCTTCTCTATCTGTCTATCTGCTTATTTGCGAATAGATAGAAATAGAGGTATCCCCACAACTGACACTGTCTATTGTAAAATGGTTCCCCTTTTATTGCCCTATCAGTGGGGATCTTAAAATTCCCCCGAAGTCTTAAGAAAAGAAAAGGAAGGAGAAATTTTCAACTGCATATGTTATCTCGAGAGAGAGAGAGAGCGAGAGAAAGAGAGAGAGTAGCGTTGCTATGGTGATGAGAATGCACAAGATGTGATCGATTTGGCCCTCATCGTCCCCATGCGAACAGTTCTTCCCCCTTACACTCTAGAATGTGAACGTCAGAAATAATTTCTTGAAGCGGTACCAGTGCTTGCCCTTTACAAACTCAACTGTAGCGGTGTATGAGAGAGAGCTGGCTGACGTGAGAGCCATTCTTCATTTCGGTCGCAACGAATTTTCATGGAATTTCCATTTGGCAGATTATGTCGGTCTTGCCTGAAAACTAGAAGGGAGAAAGTGGTAGATACACTTCGTTGCAGGTAGTTGAGACAACTGCACTTTCTCTTAGAAACTTCATCCCATTAGCCAAAGTGATGGTTCTTTCCGTATATTTAAGTTTGAAATTCGATATACAGTATATATCTTTAAAAAAAAAACATGATTTTACTCTCGACTTTTAATACTTAAAAAACTAATTTAAATTTCCATTTAATTAACTTTTCATAAATTGTATTCAAACGGTAACTTGCATAATAATAAAATTTTAAGATTTTTTATTAATTACAATTACAAATATTTAACTTGTGTATACGGAAGTTTTATGTATGATTACAGTTCGTTATTAAAAATTAATAATAATAAAACTATTTCTGTAAATTATTAACTGCAACGATGCGTTGTATCGATACAACTTTATTAATTTGAAAGATCTGTATTGCCATTATTTTATTTATTTAATTTTATGCTACAGAGATATGCTTACTTTCTATAATATGCATTGAGTAATAATAATTTTTGTTTATCCCATGCATTAATCGAAATTTCGTTGAAGACGCTCATTAATAGATTCCGTAATCTACCTAAGCAAATTTAATATCTACCTATCTAGAGAAATGAAATATGATGATTCAGTACTTTTCAAAAACAACTTTTCATGGTTATCTTAATATAAAAGAATTAACTTGTATAACTTGTAAAAATTTTCATAGATTTTAATCAAAACATTTTGATTATTTAATATTTAGGCTACACTGTTTTTAAAAAAGTAGTTTTTTTATTAAGTACACAGTAAATTATATTTTATAACGATCAATATCATTAATATTGAAAATAAAAACTTAATGAAAAATTAACTTATTAACTTTACGGATTAAACTGCAAGTCTACGTATTTATTTATACTAAGTGCATTCTTCTAGAAACTTCTGTGGTTTTTGTGATAGATAGGTTGATTAAATTGACAAAATAATAAACAGTAACTATATTAGTTTTAATTTTCGTATTGAGTATTTTACACCTGATGCAGATGTTACACAGCAATATAAATTACATACAATACCAATAACATGCAGAAAGGAACAAATTACATAACTAATTTTGATTAATACCACGATAACAACTGTTTTTTTAAAAGAGCTGGAATCCAGAATATGTAAAAATGGCTATAAACAATGCTAAAATTTAAAAAATAAATTAAACTTTACTTTTTCTTTCTTTTTCTGTACCTTTTCTATTTATTCTTTCATTAATACAAATTTTAAAAAAATTTATTTATTTGTTTAGTGATAGAATAATTTATAATTTCAATTAATTTAGAATAATTTTTAAGTTAATATATAAATTCAAGATATCAATCTGTAATTATTATTATGTTCACTAATGGTATTTCACGTGATAGGCGCTCTTAAAAGTTAACACGAAAGTAGATACCGTCATACATCTGTAAAATTTTGCATTTGAAAGCTTCGTTGCATGGTTGCAGTCTATATTTTTTCTCCATTCTTCGCAAGCAATTTTCTCTTCTTCCATCGCTTCGCTTGTCTTTGCTACGTTATCTTTTTATTTTTAAATCTAATTATTATTAAGTGGTGATAACTAATTTAATTTCCTTAATATATCAATAATGGCGAAAAATAAATTTTGAATCAGAACATCATTTTAAAGTTTTTTTTTTTGTTTTTTTCTTTCCCCTCCAAGAAATTTTCGGAAAAAAATGTCATTAAGTTACTGAAAAATACAGAGAGATACCTGTTAAGCAAATCAAATTATAATTTATAACTTTTAATAAATTACAGGAACTAATTTGTCAATAAATATAATTTATTGTTCTAATCCTCGTTTAACTTAAACAAAACTATAGGCCTTTATCATCTATAGAAATAAATCATAATTTCGCTGATTGTAATTACAGTGTAAGTTTAGATTATCTTACTTTTCAATAGAGAACAAGTTTGAATCGGTTTATCTATTTAGGGAATTTAATTCTGATTTATAAAAAATAAGTTGTAAGATCGTTAACTTTACTCAAAAGAATCATGTTTTATTCAATCAGTGATGGAAAAAATAGGTCGGAATTGCTTTAATAGCATAATATTATGTAATTTGGAAGGATATTGCCTTTTATTTCTAAAGAAATGGCAATTTTTGTGAACGTCGATAATGGCTTATTGTACGAATTGTGAAACTGCGCGTATTTCCGTTCATATTGTTTCTTCGAAGGTTGGTTTACTATAGTGTAGAAGTGGATGTCACAGAATAGTACCATTAGAGACCGAAGTGGAATGTCCAAGTTGTAATACTCGGTCGACTGGTACACGTTAGGGAGTAGAGAATGATGGTAGGTGTCATTTTAAGCGTGTACAACTAATGATTCTGTATATCCTGCACCATTCATTACGGTCTTCAATACAGGTCCAATTTTCTTCGTCCCCCCGAGGAATTTCAGTTCCCTTCTTAGATGAACGTCCGAAAAGAGAGAATTATTTCCCAATACTTCTCTAAAGGCAACGACAGTCGATGCATTGAAAAGAATCTCCATCGATTTTCGATAGTGTGCAAGACCTAGTTAAAGAAGAAACTATAATATAAATTTACAAGTGTTGAACTCCTCTATTATGAATGATGATAATCTATTAAAATTATGGCGTTTTTTATTTTCGTTTCTTTCGCAGTTTTACACTGTTTACTTTAAATATTTATGTATAAATGTTGTTAACATCTTACCAAACATGATTAAAAGTTAAAATTTATTTATCTTGATAACTGATTTTTGTTTAAACTCATATGTTGCATAATATCATATAAATTGTACAACAATGTTATAATTTTATCTAAGAAGTAATTTATGCATATATAAATCCACTTACGTGAATTTATTTTAATAGTTTCTTTCATAAAAACGAAAATAAAGTGATTTCTGTATATAATACGAGACTATATTTATACCTGCTCATTTTATCGCAATACCTATCAGAGCGTTTAGGTTATCTATTGACCTTGTAGTAAGTGCAGTTCCCAGAAACCATTATTAAACTCACCATTTCGTGTATAGACTCTTAAAAAAATAAATATTTAGGTTATAATAAAAAGTATAGTATAGTTTTCCAGTCACATCGACTTAAATGATCTGTTAAGAATTTGTATTTCTATATCGAAAACACATTTTTTTAAAGATTATTATTGTTGTATCGGAGCGTAAACTGTTTTCGCGATTACGTTCGAAACATCTCATCCATTTTTATTTATATTCGATATATTAATGCGTTTTACGCTTAATTATTAAATTTATATTCTGTTCTTAGCATATATAAGTCGCTTATCATTAATCTTAAGATTGTTCTCACCATCAAAAGCCAATAACCTTTTTGACCGATATTGCTAGCAAATTCATGGTTATTGGCGACTTAATTGTATTTGTTAATGAGCGTTAGATATAAATAAAATCTTGAGATAAAACAATGTTTTGCCGGCTACTAGACTTCGTAATAAAGTTTAAACTTAAGCAACAATTTTTGGGATCTGTCGTAAGCATTTAAAACGCATGAGAATCGAGTAACCATTTTAGTATCGAGGTTGGCCGTTTCTTAAATACTTTCTTCTTTTTTTCTTCTTTATACTTCTCTGACTTCCGTCCGGTGGGGACTATTACCACATCCAACCCAGTTTTGTGCAAAGAAAGCGAGTAATCAAAAACACTCGAATTACAGGACTAACCTCGAGCGATGGGGAAAAGCAAACATTAATGCGTTTTTGACGACGTTATTTGGAAACTGCTGAGAGAGAGAGAGTGAAAGAGAGAGAGAGGGAGATGAAGGAGGGGGACGAATATTTAAACTGATCGCTTAATTGCCTGATCGATGAAAGCGATTATCACCCAGTTTCTGATTACGAAGGAGAGTGGGTTGTGGGGGCGGCATAAACCCAACGTTCGTTCAACTCCCCCTTCTACGCTGGTCTCAAGATAGTTCCTTTCTGAAGGGCGGGAGAAAAGTGAAGTATAGCCTCTTCGGGTTACTGCATGGTAAGTGAGTCTGTCGCACCCACCGAAATCTAGCGGTCGGGTCTCCGTGCATTAACACCTCCTTTCATACAGACCGTTGAGTTTTCCATCAAATTTTTCTACATTTAACTCTTATATAAAAGCAATGTTATATTAATTACAAAATTCTGATCAAAATACGAGAAAAATATTGATAACGAAACGTTTAACATTAATCAATCACACATCCATGTTTATGTTATTAATGACACACGACTATTAAATTTTTATGGCTCTTAAAATCCTTTACCAGTTAAAATTATTTTCTAAATTGAATTATCTGATATCTAAACTCGTTTGTACTTTTCTTTTTAATTGTTATTAATAAAAATTAAGCGTTTATTTTACGATAATGACATCCAATAAGAACAATTATTTAATAGTATTTTTCAAGGATACTACTAAGCAATAAAGATGTTTATAGCTTTCTTAATACTCTTGTAATTTTTTTCGTTGAATATATATGATATTTTACTGAAATGACTTAGATATTCGATTCAGAAACTTATTTAATAATCTTTAGATTGTTATTTGAATGGTTTAAATGCAATTTTCCAATATTTAGACATAGAATATGACAGAAACTTTATCATTATAATCTATGTAAGTGTGAAGGTATAGAATTTACGTGTTCTCTCGATAAAATACAGTTTAACATCTCCGAAATCAGAAATCATAAGGTAGAAGTTCTGGAGCGAGCACGTGTGTTCTTTTCTTTCTTTCTTTTTTTTCTCCCCCTCTTCTTTCTCAATCGCCATCTCGGTTTACAAGAGATCATGTGACTGTAGTATGAAATATGACAGATGACGTGGCACCAGAGCATGATCCGTCATTCGAGCAGTTCGGAAAACGGGTCCTTCGATCGAATGAATGGTTTCTACTGGAAGAATGACAGAGAAAGCCAAGTTTTGAATTGGAGGAAAACTTTCTTTCTATTGGGTAATTTAAAATAAAAAATGTTCCGTAAAAATATACCGAATATCACCTAACTAACCGAATTAACAAAATCTATACCATATAAAGAAGACGTTTAGATATCTTTATACTCTGAAATTTTGGAATTTTATTTAATTAAACAAAAATAAACATAATTTATCGAATAATTCAATTATATATTTTTCTTTAATTTTAATTTCAGATTAAAAACTTTACTTAAGATCTATAAAATGCGAAATTTTTATGTTTAAAAGGAAATAAGTGTTTTGATGTAGTTTTTAATGTATAACTGTTAAATTTGATCGCATTAAAATCAAAAATAATTCTGTCACAATATTTTATTTTCGTAAATTTACAGTACAACATTAAAAAATTTAATTTTAAATTACAACTTTAACACGGTTTATTTTATTAAAGGGTAAAATTAATTTAGACTACATTCGACGTTATAGACTTTGACTAACATAAAAAAAGAAAAAAAAAACTTGAGCCGAATTACTAAAGTTCAAATTAAACGCCGTATCTAACACGCTTTTAGAAATTTGGTAGGTTTAATTCCGGTACAGGTGGACGATCTCCAGTATCTCACTTCATCCCTCTCACCTCAGACATTGAATTCCTGCGGGTGGTTATCCCCTACTCTGACGGTTTCTATTGTTGTGTCAGTCGACCATCACAATGGAATCTTCGGTTCCGACGCCACACTTTAATTATCTGGCTCTGGACACTCCATTACTGTCGGTCCTCTTGTTGTCGCCAGAACAACGTGGTTGTCACATCGCTGCTGTCAATTACCAAAGACCCGTCGCCAGCAAAAGGTGGAATTTTTATGACACCCACTAAATTGCGTTAGTTTGTAAAACTCGTCCTTTAATATGTTGGATGCTTTATTGTCGTTTCTGAAATATTACTGTAACTTTATTACTCCACTTTTTTTCTGAAATAAAGGAATTTCAATGTTATAATCATCATAACTAACTGCTTAACCTTTTAAAATAAGCTAATTTAAAATAAATTTTATTTTAATTGGTTTTCTTCCACTTATAAAAACACATTACGCCATTTTTTTAAATTAATTATATAAATTTGTTTACTCCGTATCACATGCAATTCACCAGTTCCACATTTGTATCTTATGAAATGTATAAAGTCTAAAATGAAATAAATAATTGACAAGTAAATAATTAGCATTAACACAAATAACACAGGAGCAATTCAAAATTTATTACCTTCTTAAGGTATTTGCTTACTAATTATTTCATTTTATTCTAGATTTTATGCAATCCATCAGTTACGCACATGTAACTGATTTATTTAATTATATTTAACGTCTCTAAAGAAACAAAGATTAATATGAATAATACAAGAATAATTTAGAATTTATAGACAAATTATTTTTCTTGCTAATTGTTTATTTTAATTCAGACTTCATTCAGGCAATTCATTAGTTACAAGTTTGTGTATAACTGATGAAGTGTATAAAGCCTAGAATAAACAATTAACAAAATATTTTAAGTAGTCTGCATTGTTTCAGTGTTACTATGTATGTATTATGTATTAACTATGTACTGTTTCTGTGTTATTCCCATTAGTCTGTTACTTTCTACATGTTAAACACAAATAACAGAATATATAATTTGTTCACACAAAGTTACAATATTAATGATATATCTGTACATAAATTCAATATTTAAATTGTTAATAATTTTTTATTTTTAAAGTTTAAATATTTTTTTCTAACATTCTTAAATTTTCTTCTTCCATCAATGCTGTTTTTTGTTTCGAATATTATAACTCGAAAATTGCTTAGGCATGCTGAAAATCACTATTATTTGCGTGCTAGACACTATTTACAAGTTTGTTCGAATAAAATAAGCCATATTTTAAAGAAATTTTTCTTTCACTCTCATTTGCAACATCCCAATTTAATTTTAAATATGGTAATTACGGTTGTTATTGTTATTTTTTAATATTTAAAAATACTTTATCTTCGAAAATAACTTTATTCTTATCTATTATTTTACAAATCTTTCTCTGCTTAAATCTAAAAATGATGATTTCGAAATAATGGTTACTGATAAGTTATATGTTGCTTTTTCTACATTTTGCTTTTAATTTTGGCCCAGAACGGCTCCCTTAGTACTTTATTTGTTTTGTATAAATTGCAGTAGAAAATTAATTAAAATTTAAAAAAAAATTATGAAAAATTACAGGGAAATTTCCCTAATATAATTGAATGAAATTGGCAAAAATTCCTACAATAATTGAAGGAATTTTTGCAAATTTCTGTCACTTTCAACAATAAGACTTTTAAATGTTGAAGGAAATTGAAGAGATTTCTTTGACGATTAAAACAAAATTAGGGAAATTTCCCTAATATAGCGAAAATTGAAGGGATTTTATACTAATTTCTGTCACTTTCAACAATAAGACACTTAAAAATGCCGAGGGATATTGGAGAAATTTCTTTAATGATTAAAAATAAATTAGGGAAATTTTCCTATATCGAAAACGGAATTTCCCATTCTGTGATTTCTCACTATTTACTGTAAAAACAAAATAAACTTTTCTCTCTAACAAAGTACTTCACGTAAAAAGAATTATAAAAGTAATTAACACTCTTGATCTTCATCACGTTCTTATTTTCCAGTAAAAAAATTTCTTCAACGATACTACAAACTTAATAATCGATAATAAAGATTTAAAGGGGATTAAATTTCGAAAATTATCTAGAAATCTATTTAACTCTTTTATCTTGATGGGATACTTACCTGATTTGCTAAGTAGTTCGTAAGGGCATGAGTTGGTGACATCACTTGATGGGGCACAGTTGTCGTAACTGTCTTGAGCACCTGCTTCAGATCTGGAAAAGACAATGCTTCCATCTGTTATTGACAAGAGATATAATGGGTGAATGAGTTGCTAATGATAAGAAGCGATAGCACACGTCACGAATAATGAACATAAGCTACATATTTTCTTCTTCTTTTACAGCAAAAATGATTAAATGGCCAAGTTTCTCAGAAAGCTGAGAAAATAAACTGTGGCATTCACCCTTATCCATTAAAAAATAATCTGAAACGTATAAATTAGAATAAAAATGCTAAATCTACGGTTTAAAACATTAGCCATCATTCAAGATATTCACATGGTATAAACATTAATATCGATTTTTAAAAAAATTACAATATTGACCATTAGATCTGTATTCTGACCAACTGTCTCGAATCGATATATCGATCATAACGTTTTACGCTATCTTACTGGGGAATGTATCAAAATTCAACTTTCAATTTATCATTAAAATTGATTTAAATCAGACATGTTCGATCTCTACTCGGTGCTATATAGACTCTATATGAAAAAATATACTTCATATTTTATGTGCAAGTTAAGTTACTTTACTTATAAATAAAAACATCACTAATGAAAAATTATCTAACGCAATTATTACTACTTTAGTACGAAAATAATTAAAATAATCTAAGAAATTTCATTAAAAATGTGAAGATTAGAAAGAAGATGGATAATTATTTACAGTTTAACAGGACTTTTTATGGGATTTTTTTACGAACGAAACTATTTATCTGCATTCTTAAGATTCGTGTTAATTGATCCTCTTAACACGACTTTTTCTTAATTTTTTAGAAAAAAAAATGTAGCAGTGGAAAAATGTTGAGGTTGATAAGATATAAAAGTGTGTTTTATAGCTATTTTTAAATTATTTTTCTAGACTGTTCAGAATTTTCTTTAAAAAAATAAAAAATAAAAATTAATTCTATTATTTTAATAAATTTCAAAACTAGACTGAGTACTTACAATCGACTTCTTTCACATTGCTGTTCTGTAATAAAGAATAATAATGCCATTAAATAGATTATTTTAATCGTAATTTGTTTAATTATCTTTAAAGAAAACTTTTATAAATTACAGCAAAGCTCAAAAGAAAATAAAAGATAAAATAATTATTTATGCTAAGAAGAATTAAATGGAAAAAAAATATAATGGTGCAGTTTTTTAAGAATTTTATCTATAAAAATTGCACTTACTTTTGTGATCATGTCTTCCATTTCTGGTTCTCACTACCAACAGCGCAATGAATGCTCCCAAAATGAGCATGATCATGACAGTGATAATGCCTGCAACGATCGGTCTTAAATCCACTTCCCATTCGTAATCTACAGCAAAGAATCAAAAAATATATATACTGTATATACAGAAATTTCTGTATCAGTTATGAATTAACTATCTAAAATATTGAAATTATTAAAATTTTTCAAATTTTCTTACGAAACTTTGGCATATTTTAAAAATTTTATAAGCGATCCAGACTTCAATTAATCAATATTTTAGCAGGAATTTTTTTCTTTTTCGTATTATAAAAAGAGATTATAAAAAACGAACACCTGTCAGCAACTAAAGAAAAGTAGGATTTTATTATACCAAATGAAATCTCTAATATTTATAAGTTACTCCACCTAATATACGTAGAGATAGATTGGTAGAAATATTTGCAAACCTTTAGATATTCATTAGTTACTTATTTGAATTAACTTTCGATCCAGCAAAAGATTCATTATTATTGAAAGTCTGGAGTTTGATGGATGAGATTCGGTTTAGTAGAACTCCACCTACCTCTTTGTGTCAGACTAGTTGGAGCTGACAGGGTAGTGGTCGTCAGCACAACTGATGGACTTCTACCTTTGACATTAGCCGAATAAATGACAACGGTATATTTTGTACCTGCAGTCAAACCTCTAGCGAATAGAAGTGGATTATCTGATGTCACATTCGAACGAAGTTTATTATGTGCCATGTCGTACACTTCCATAATAAAGTGTTGTACTAAACCTCCGTCATAACCTTCCACACATTCCACATCGATAGAATCTTCAGTCTGATTTGTAACCGTGCAGTTTTTCAAGCTGGCAGGTGGACCTGAAACAGATATAGGTAGGTTTAATACACCAAAAACAATATAGTATAGGTTTATGGTACATAAACATACTACCCAAAAAAGTTAGAACAATAACAACTGGCAAAGTAACGCACCCGGGATATACCTGCTGGGATGACGGTGTAGACGCAAGGTTCTTTCTGAGTTCCGACACTGTTTCTTCCCCAGCAGAACAGGGTCCCATAGTCTCTTTCCGTTCTCGGTATGTAAGTTGCTATACTTTTAGTCCCATGATTGGAAAAGTTAATCATTTTGAGGGCATCACCGGAATTACTGTGTCTCCAGCTAAACGTAACTTCTTGAGGATCAGCTTCTACCTCACATTCGACTTGTACCATTTCGTGCCTCGCTGCTCCATAAAGTACTTTCTGTCCAGACGTGCACACCGGTGTATCTATTAAACACGGATACTATCACTTGGTGCAATATACCGTGAAATTTCAACTAAGAAAGTTAAATTAGAAAGAAGAAAAACAGTCATGTTTTACAAAATTAAACAAAGAATAATCGCACTGCGTTTAAAATCCTTCCAAAAGTTTATGTTCCGGTGACACTTTTAATAAGATTTATCTAGTTTAAAATTTGCAATAATAGCGGTTATGAAAAGTATACATCAAACTAGATTAATTCATCGTGCAAGTTATAATACTCTGGAGACGAACCTAAACGCTTGACGTTTAAATAGTATGATAACACTCGATAAATGATTTCAATCAAAATCGAATTTTTTTCTCGGGTTCGCGATGCCATTAATTCGAAAAAAAATTAAATTTGTTTGCGCAATCAAATGATTTATCATATGCTATAAAATATTATTTCGGGAGCGCTTAAAAAATTTAAATAAAAATTCTAAATAATTAGCATATGAAATGGAATCGAACCCGACTTGTAAGTGATGGGTTCGATTCCTGCCTGTTTCATATTTTAAATAATTAATTACCATTTTTAATATTATAGGATGCCAGATATTAAAAAAAATTAATTTAACGAAAATATTAATTAATTAAAGCTAAATATATTTAAAACTATAAGAGATATACCAATTAAATGTAAAAAAAAAAATTCTGTTGATATTACTTACGCTGCACTCTCAGGTAAACACTATTGCTTTCTCCCTGACCTTCGGTATTAGTCGCAGTGCAGGTGTATTTACCTCTATTCCACCGGTTGACCCTCTGAAGCACTAAAGACTGATTACTGACGATAACGCCGGAAGATGTGTTGGTGTGAAGTTCTTTGTCTTCAAACTTCCAGCCAGTTTCTGTCACCCAGGGATTAGCTCTTATATTACATTCGAAATAAACATCATTGCCTTCTTGGATGTTTGAATGCCTTAGGTTACTACCCAAGTGCAATCTCAATTGAGGCAAATCTAAACAGAAAACAAAATTGAAATTATATTGGATAAAAGAATAAAGAAAATTTTTGTTATGATAATAAAGTATAGAAGACGAAATTGCCATTGGAGTAAATATCACTTTTAAGAAGTAGAGTAAGGAAAAAAAACCCTGCGATACGTTCGATATTTATGAAAGCAAAAATAATATATAGCTAGATATGAACCGAATGTTTCTGTAGAGTATAAATTTTCTAACTTATACAGAGAATATCAATAACTGACACGCCTTGGAATGCACGATACCATCATCAATGACAGATCGTTATTGCATCTTTAAAAATATATTTTCTTTCGTGCACGTTGCAAAAAAGAAGAACGAAAAAAGGCAAATTTCCTCATTGATAACGATTAATTTTTAAGATAAAATAATAAAATTTTCAACTCTTTCGAATGCAAGTTTAAAAAAAAAAGAATATTGTTTAAATTGTCCCAAGAAAGATCTGACTCTTGGGAATAACAGATGGATCAAACCAATTGAAAGATGTGGAACCATTTTCTTTTTCAGTTTTATTTATTCAATCAGGCATCTGGTTACTTGAGCTGATTGATTCTTTGTATCGAAAATCGTGACCCAGATTTCTGCTTCATTTCATAGAAAAATAAGTATTTTTATTACCAACGACATTTTCGAAAATTCTTCAGCGGAATAAATCTTTTAACTTCAATTAAAATACTTTTGAACCGGAGCCATTTCTCTATCGATAATTTATCGAAGATCAAAAGTTAGTTTGGCTTAAAAGACTTGGATATCCTACTAAATTGCTAATAAATATGATAATAAAGTTGCAGATTTTGAAGTGGCGATGATAACGAATTGTCAAAAATGGTAACGTTAATTACCCAGGTATTTAAATAATAATGGATTTAATAGGATTTTAAAGCGGAGCCAGGAATAATTTTGAGAACTTTTAACGCGAATAAATTATTTACAACAGAATTGAGAGAGAGAGAGAGAGAGAGAGATTTTCTGAATAAATATTATGTAAAGTTGATAATGTTCTAGAAAATATATAATTTCGAACATTAAAAGACTGAATTCTCTGAGGGTTACAATATTTTTGAAGAAAGATTCGGTTCTTTTTTTTGCCGATAAAAGTATTATAGAAAACGCATGTCTGACTTCTTTAGACCCGACTTGAATTGATTCATTGGATCGCTAATCCGCTTAAAAAATCGATGGAACGTTGAATTGATATGGAAATTTCCATTTTTAGATAGAAAGCTGACTTCGTTAAAGAACTCAATAGTAAATAAAGATGTTGCAATACCCTTAGTGTGATGACCATATTCGAAAAACTTTTTAATTTTTTTATTTTCATTTCTGTTTCGTCACTCCCTTTTTCTGTAAACAGGAGTCAGACGAATGTCTTCCAAACTTTGTCTGACACTTCTAAGGCAACAATCTTATGAAAAGACAAAGAGGTAACAAAAAAAAGAAATCCTTAGCTTCTTTGTCTAGACCTGAGGGACGATACTAGACGAGTAAGGTATGAGTAGAAAACAAAAAAAAAAGGATAAACGAAGTGAAAGTAGGAAAAAAACCACTCTTGTATCTCACACAGGGAATATTTTTTCTGATTTAACCCGTCAATGTAACCACCCATCTTCTGTCTGGGACACCTCATCTCCTCCCTTGATATTTGTAAGTATTAGAGAGAATCGTTTATCTGAAGATACAGCGATTATTCTGTGATAAAAATTATCACTTTTTCTTCTTTTAAAAGGTAACATAACTTTGATGCATTATCATGTTTACCCATTGTTTCTGTTGTTTACTCATTTAAAACTAATTTTTTTTTAAATCCTTACCAAGATATGCTGTTAAAAAAATCAAAAACAAAAGAGGATTTTTCTACAGGAATAAAATGTATGGATGAAACATTTTCACAGTTTTTTCAATGCCACAGATAAATTACTTTCTCAATAAACTAAAAAAAAAATTAAAAAATATCCAATTTTAAAATTTATATAAAAAAAATTCATGTTTTCATTTAAAATAATAATAAAAGTATATTAATTAATAAAGTAGATTTATATATTTTATTTATATGATTATAAAAAAAAATTTGTAAGTACATTTTTAAAACATGTTAAAATTTTAAGAAATTAAATAAATAGACTTTTAAAAAACTTAATGCATTTAAATCTGATTGAAAAAAGATACTTAAAATAATATAATACAGTATTTAATTTTCAAACTAAAATTATCTTTTAATTTAGACAATCTTTTAAATTAAGTAGCTATTTAAATAAATTATTAAAAAATAAATTATTATTATTTATCAATTTGATTAATTTCTTTAATTGTTTAATTAATTTGGTATGTAATATTCAAATATTGTGTTTGATTTATCTCTAATTGTATAATAAAAAAGGTTGTTTAATATTTTATTTAATATTAATTAGTTATGAGAAAATCAGAATATTGCATGACTTGACACTTGCAAACACATGATAAAAATTGCAAGAGTTCCATCTTGTTTTTGTAATGATTACAAGATTATTTGAATGAGTGAAAACAAAATTAAGTTATTTAAGTTTGTTGTAACAGCAAGTATCTACACTTACAATTATATTTGTAAAATGCTCAATAAATAGACTTATGTCAGTCTGCCCATATATCATCTTTCTGCAATTTCTACTCTGATGCCATTTTATTTTATTACAATCTTATAAAAAAAAATGTATAAATGTCTTTACTAAACAATAATCCAAAAGATGTAGAGTACAATAAAATGAAACTGTTGCTTGTTAAATGATTGACTAGCTTAAAGCTGAAAATATAGAAACCAGAAGACAAGTTCTATAAAATTAAAACACTAAGATGTTCACTTATTTTAATTATATGTTTTTATTATAATTTTAAGTAGATTTTACAATATACATATATTGTTCAATTTAAATTGGAAAAAACTAACAAAACAGATCTTAGATATAATTTTTGAAAAACCTTTGGTATATAAATAATAAATTGGATATTCTAGTATACATTTACACTTCCAAAAATAATGCCTTAAAAAAGAAAATTGATATGGTATAACAGACAAGAGGAGAGTCCAAAGTTACCGGATCTCTTATGAAGAGAATAATAAACATCAATTTGACAGTTCCTACTGCCAAATTGATGTTTCTCAATCAAAAGATAATATCAAATCAAGCAAATGAGGCCCAAGAACCAATAAACCTCTTCCTCAATTTTGTGGGATTTGTGGAAAAATCAAAAGATGACTCTTCTGAAAAAATTGGAAGGCAGTCAGGTCTTGGCAGCATGTATATTTTCTTGGTTTTGTTCAGATGTGTTTTCCTGTTTTCATTGTAACTGTTTTTGAATATATATATAGTTTGTAAGAAGAGAAAGAATAGAGATTTCTTATAAAGATATTGTTATTTATAATGTAGAAACCAACCCCTTTTTAAAGTTAGGAAAGGAAATTTCTTTTAAAGTGTTTTATGAATAATGAATTATGTTTCAACATCCAAATATAGTTTTATTGAAAGTGTTAATATAGTTTAAGTATTAATATAGTTTTATTATAGTTATATTGAAAGTGTTTTAAGATTTATGAATTATGTTTCAACATCCAAATATAGTTTTTATTGTTTATAACAACTTAATGCAATTGTTTCCAAACTTTTTTGTGTCTGTGTCCTTTTACATAAAAACTAGGTACACACTCCTCATTTTGATAACAGACTAATTTTATAAGTACTTTCTATTTACAGTTTAATACTACAAAACAATATACCATATTCTGTATAAATAAAGTTCTTGTATATAAAAAATATATATATTTATTATGGTGTAATAATTTTTAATACAATTACAAATCTTACAAAAAACATGAAAAATAGAACATATGCTTAATGCAACATAATATTTAATGCAAATGGATGGACTTGTTTTTCAGTACAAATTCTCTCAAATCAGGGTGTCACTGAAGATATTGCAATTCTTTTTCAATCACTAAACAAGATCGATATTTTGTCTTTAAAACAGCCATAGCAGAAAGTTTCTGGGTACATCGATATATGTACTGTATTTATAACTCTTTTGCTGATTCATTTTTTTGACAATTTGAATTTACTTTTTTTGTTTGTTTATCTCAAAAATGATGTTTTTGTTAATTCTTACACACTCCCCTTGGAATAGACTCATGTCCCACAATTTGGAAAATACTGGCTTAATGTATTTGTCTACTTAATGTTTGTATCTTAAATGTTTTCTTTTGCTTAAAATAAATATGTTTATTTTATTTATTAATTGGTTGTTTTTGCTCCTATATATTCCAATACTCTGGATTACAAGTATCATTTATCTCATGTGCCTATTTAAATCTTTTTGATCATTATTCTTCTAAAAAATGCAATTGGTATGAATGCATTAAATCATCATCATACTTGGTATCAGAATCCTGGCTTAACTGTCTGCACTCAGCAGTTAAACTCTTCTTTTTTTATCAACAGCTACTCTCCAATCCCACACTTATGTAATTGTAATTGATGTAGTACAAAATAGCATTCAATAAGAGGGATGATGATAAAACTATTTACCCTTTTTCCATTTTAAAACCATAATATATCAATATATATATACAGGGTGTAAATTATCTCCTTCAAAAAAACTACACTACGATGTAGACGAAATTCAGGCGATTAAAATGATATAAGACACTTGGGGTCGCAAACCTCAAGAAACGTCGTAAATTGAACCTCAAACTAAGCTGAATGGCGTGGCGTAGCGTACACGAGCCGAGTGTGGGCGACTGTGTTCGCGCGAGGCGACCCGGCGCGGCCTGGCTGGTTCCGCCGCTTCCCGTACGTCACGTTGGATTGGAAGGCGGACATCTTCGGGATGAGGTAGTGGGAAGCGGCGGAACCAGCCAGGCCGCACCGGGTCGCCTCGCGCGAACACAGTCACCCACACTCGGCTCGTGTACGCTACGCCATGCATTCAGATTAGTTTGAGGTTCAATTTACGACGTTTCTTGAGGTTTGCGACCCCAAGTGTCTTATATCATTTTAATCGCCTGAATTTCGTCTACATCTGTAGTGTAGTTTTTTTGAAGAAGATAATTTACAGATCGGAAGAGCGTCGGTAGTGTAGTTTTTTGAAGGAGATAATTTACACCCTATAAATATATATATTATTCAGATATTAAAAAAAATAAAAACTTACAAAAATTCAACAAGCCTTATAGCAGGTATTTTATTCAAGAAAAACTTTATTTGTCAAGAATGCTTTCAGCCTTTAAATCAGTTTCATTTGCCATAACAGATTAAACATTTACATTAATGGTAAACATTCAATATGTTATGGCAACTGTAAGGATCCGACCCCTTTTGGACCCCCCCTAATAGCAACCTTGAAGCAGGATAGACTGAGATTGTTATCTGTTACGATTTACTAAAATAAGTTTAGTTTTTCCGTTAAAGATTTCGAAGATAAAGTTCACTTCTGTCAAAGGAAGCAAAAACTTATCTGAATCTTTCATCAATTGCCAAAAATGGGAAAAAGAAGGTAGATCGACTCGGAACATCGACACGTGAGATCATCTTCCCGATTAGTCACGTCCTCTGACCAAAGGAAATTCATCATCGGCACAACGGATGGCAACATACGAATCTCTGCTATAAAAAGGCTGAAGAATCAGTCAGAAGGCAGACAAATCAAAGGATTTGATCTCAACAGCAACAGGGAGACAAATCAAAGGATTTGATCTCAACAGCAACCGGGAGACAAATCAAAAAAGATTTGGTCTCAGTAGCTGAGATTCCCTTCAACACAGAAAAGAAAATTGAATCATTCTTTTTTTGAATCAAGGTAGAGAAGTCAGAAAATTGCTTCTAGCAGTCAGCATCAAAGAGGAATCAAAAGACTCTCTCTCTCTCTGACGAAGACGAACCTCATCCCAGAAAGAGGTCAACTGGATCCTCATCTGAAGCAGGAAGACCTCCCTTTTCGCTGGAAGATCAAAGTCGCCGATCTTTAGTGACATCGATAATTTTGTATTTGTGCATCTTAATATTTTTATTTGGACTAAAGACTGCACTTAAAGAACTAAAGAATTATTTGTTCAAGCAAGAAGATTGTCAAGAGAACAGACAGGTATTTATCCTCCCGTATGCGACACCGTTAAGCCTAACATCGCAATATCAAAGTTTGTAAGGAGTCTCTCTCACAATAAAATTGGAGTTTGGTCATTATACCATTGTCTCTGAGTCATAAGTGATATGCAGAGTTCATTCACCCATCCTTACTCACAGCCACATACCACTCATAGGCTCACGCCTGTTTGTTTAGTGTCACACACCGACATTAGACTGGTGTCAGAATTCCTGATAATTTCTACCGCTAGAGGTCCCGGAAGTTCCACAGTGGTGTCAGAAGTGGGATTGTGGGATTGATAAAATCTCCTTGAGGTGAAGAGGAACCAAAAGGGACGAAAATTTTAGCGGTAACCTCAAAGATGGCCAATGAAACTCTGCCTGACACTTTAAATCGACCAGAGACAGATCCAATGGGATCGTTCGCTTTTTCGAGTATGATTCCAAGTTTCGGTGGGGAAACAACGCAACGCATAACAGACTATTTCGATATCATTGAAGAGATAGGTACATTAGCTAATTGGAACGAACATCAACTTTTAGGTATATCTAAATGTAAACTTACAGGAATCGCACGAGATTATGCTTGGCGAGATTTTAAGGCCAAAGATATTACTGATTATAAAGCGTTTAAGGCTCAGATGATAAAAAGGTTTGCTAAGATACCATATACCATTAGACTACAAAAATTTCACTCATGTGTACAACAACACGGGGAAGACGTACAAACTTATGCAGTTAGGTTACAATCACTAGCAGCAGAAACTACAATTGATATAGAAAATAGCACAGAGCAGGAGAAAATAGTAGTGGAGCGTTGTCAAAAGAAAGAATTAGATGAACGCATGCACGTACAGTTTTTAAATGAGATTAATGATAGAATTAAACACAGCATAATATCGCGAGATCCAAAAACGTTCGAAGAAGCTTTATTAGCAGCTATGCGCGAGGAAACGATAGAAAAAGCAGTTGGAAGACCGCGACCTTATGTAGGTAGGATTGAAGAGCTCCGTGAAACAAATACAGAAACAGAGGAGACAGGAATAATAGGGCCAAACGAAAACAATACCAATGAATTACAGACAGCAGCAAATACAAATGAAATCCTGATCGAATTGAAAACGGTGATTAAACAACTCTTCGATAGAGTAAATAAATTAGAAGAAACAATAGCAAAACAATCGAATTCGCCGAGAATGCGACCGAGATATCAAGATAATTCATATTATAATGCACCGCCGCCACGACATAAGATCGCCAGAATCAGATTGACCGCACACTATCAGCCACTACAAAATAAGACTACATATAAGAATAGGTCTAATTATTGGGCTCAAAACTATTGGGAAAAACCAATCGCAAAAATTACACAGCCGCAGAACTTTGGTGGGCCACGAGGAAGTCCGAGGTTTCCCAAGCCACCTCCACCTCAACAATATTTAACAAAGAGGCAACCTCCTATTATGCAGTATCAGTCACAGTACAAACCTTGTCATTGAAATCGTCACAGGAAAACGAACACCCGTAATGAGGTGAACGAATCAATAAATAAACAACCGAAAAATATATGTAAGATAATCTCAGTAAAGAAAAGATCACAACAAAACATTAAATTCACACATAAGGGTAAAGCGCACAATACGGTTGCGATGGACAGACCGATACAGAAGATCTTTGTCGCTCGAATTAAAAATAGGAAAAATAACGTAAAGGTAAATGTGATAATAAGCAATCAAAGTGTCAATCCAATAATTTATGTGTTAAAATTAATTCTGTTCGTCAAAATTCAAGTAAAGTTCAAGTGCCTACAAAATCAGTTATAAAAGTACAGGAAATTAAGCCACGTAAATTTTCTATCGATGAGCAAGTTTTAGTTAATCAGACTTATATGCCTTCAAGTACATTTGATCAGAAATTTAAGCCAAAATATATCGGGCCATATCGGATAGTTGAGAAAACTACTCCGGCAAACTTTGTAGTGGAAAATTCAAAAACTAGAAAACGATTATTGGTACACGTAAACCGCTTAAAGCCGGCAATTGCCCGCGTGCACCAGAAAAATGTGGATTGGCATCAAAGTAGACCAACGGATTCCCTGTCCGATAGAACTCCTGCATTAAAAATAGACACTGGCAGGTGAAATGTTCTAAGATTCCGAGGAGGATCACGAATTATTAATAATTAAATGCATAGATCCCCTATAGGTCCAGGGATTAGAATTGGCCTATCATCAGCTAGTACGTGTGGTACGAGCCCGTTATACTAGCACCACTATCCACTACATAAGCACAAACACACAAACACAAAGCCAAGTAGGTACAAGACTAGGTGCGTGCTACAAAAAGGTATAAACACCGCGAATAGTTGATGTACGCTACAAAGTAGGCACACTTACTAAGTAAATAAATAAATGAGGAGAAATATATGTACATACTACAGCGTGAGCAAAAGCACGGTCTGGTATGTGCTATACAAAGGCTTACACAAAGAAAAAAATAAATAAAAATAAAAATATGGCTAGTGCATGCCACATGAGAGAAGACAACAAAAGAAACTATATAATTATATTAAAAATTTTTAATGTAATCTTGCCCTTGGTGGAAACACGTGGTCACACAGGAGCAGTGTCTTCTCTAGAAGTAGGCCTAGGAACCTCCCTACAGCAGATACCAACTGATGTCGAAGTTAGCTGGGTATACCGTTAGCTGAAAGATTCGTCTAAAAGAATTATTGTGTACACCGGTTCTACAGTCCTCAAGAACTATAGAACTTTATAGAACTGTATTCATTCATCAAGCAATAACTCAAGTGTGCCAATACAAGCATTTCGTCGAAAGAAGATTGTCAAGAGAACAAACAGGTATTTATCCTCCCGTATGCGACGCCGTTAAGCCTAATGTCGTAATATCAAAGTTATACGATATTATGCTATACGTAATATCAAAGTTTATAAGGAGTCTCTCTCACAATAAAATTGGAGTTTGGTCATTATACCGTTGTCTCTGAGTCATAAGTGATACGTAGAGTTCATTCACCCATCCTTACTCACAGCCACATACCTCTCGTAGGCTCACGCCTGTTTGTTTAGTGTCACCCGCCGACATTAGACTGGTGTCAGAATTCCTGATAATTTCTACCGCTAGAGGTCCCGGAAGTTCCACAGTGGTGTCAGAAGTGGCAACTGAAGCTAGCTTAAAGGCCAAAAATGCTCTTGACAAATAAAGTTTTTCTTGAATAAAAGTACTTGTTATAAGGCTTGTTGAATTTTTATAAATTTTTGTTATAAGTTAATATTAAAAGCAGCATAGAAGTTTGAACATATTAAAAATGTGTTTTCAAATAATGAATTAAAAATTATAATAATGTATACAGTATATACACTATATAGTGTATAACAGTCTATACAGTAACAATGATTTAATTGTTGTTACTGTATACACTATTTTTATTATCATTAAAATTTATGTTTTAACCAATTTGTTATTTAGTCATAATAATAATCTTTAAATTTTTTTACAGATATAATTTTGAAATTTAACTGCTGAAGTAAAATTAAGCAAATTAAAAACCTGCAAAATAATTTATAATTTTTTATGCAAATGATCATTAATTAATGGATGGAAAACATCTAACATTAACTAACATATAATAAAAATATGGATTCTGTAAAAAATAATACATAATAAAGTTGCAAATTTGTTTATTTTGAATAAGCTTACAAAATTGAATAAAAATAATCTTACCGAGCTGAACGTAATAGTAATATAGCTTCATTAACATTTTTTTTTTGTAATGATTCTTTAATTTTTACTATTGCATCAATTCTGAAAAATTATAAAAAAAATAATAAAAAATAATGCATCATCATTCATATCTGTCTATTAAATATACAATAATTCATTATTATAAATAAAAAAACCTGTCTGATTTACAATATTTGTTAAAATAAAGACTGATGAAATGGCTTTAAAAGAATCCAATATTTATTCAAAATAAGAATGCATTTGATTTAATTGCATATCTATATTCATTTAAAGAGAACAAATAAAAATTGAACAATACATAAATAAAAAAAATAAAAAATAAATAAAAAAATAAAAAAAAGAACAAATAAAAATTGAACAATACATAAATAAAAAAAATTCTATATATATATAATTTAGAATAAATCAAGAAATAAAATTATTAAAACAAAACTATAATAAATCTAAAATAAATATTGTTCAAAAAATGATTAGCAATTCTATGAAGTTTATGAGTTTGTTGTGTAAAGTGTATAAAAAAAAAATGAAGAAAATCTTTAAACAACAATCCAAACAAACTGGAAATTCCCCTTTACTGAATAATTTAATTCAATGTGAAAGATCAACTTCAAGCACTATTAAGCAGTCCAAAATTATCTTTCACATTGTTAGACACCTAAAATAGTAGTATTCTTTAAGATCTTAATAATTTAATTCAACTATAAATTTAATAATTAAATTTGGACTAATGTTACATCATCTAGATATTTAATAATTTGTTTTTAAATTAGATTATTTACCAATAAAAAATATATATCCCATCCAAAACCAAAGCAAAGACTTTTGAGATAACACCCCAAAGTTCAGGAATATAATGTCATAGAGGAGATGAAACCAAAAAGATATAGAATAAGATAGGACACTCCCCACTATTTTGGGAAACAATCGCGATACTAGAGCCTCTGACAACAGATAAATGAACGAAAATTAATCACCTGGCAACATCATCCATTTAGCCAATGAAGTTAGTCCTCTGATATTGGGAGGTGAATTTGATTTTATGAGCGATTTTTGAAAAAGTGTGATTTTGATTTTATTCTAAATATTTTTAATGGATTTTTTAAATTTTTATGCTTAATCTACATATATTTAATAATTGTTAAACTATATTTGTAAAGTGTACAATTTATAAATAAATTCTTTTAATTATATATTTTTTGACAGAAAATCAGCAATCTACTGGAAATATTTCAGATTTAGTGTATATATTATACGAAATTTTTTCATAAATTTAATTATTAAATTGTAAACACAAGCAACACATATATATATGCTGATGACACAGTTTGATAAAAGGTACATTGACAGGTGGCTCCATCTATTGGCAAATTCCGGTTTCATATTTACACACCTGATATGTTATTGTTATGTTTGGAAAGTTATCTCTATAAAAAACATGTACTGATGAGGGACCGGTAACAGGTCCGAAAACATTTTATCGTATTAAAAGCTTTTTACTTATATTTAACATATTACTATTGGCCGTTTACACCACTTTTATATTATTAATTTTTTCTGTTGGTTACTTTACTTGCTTTTGTGTACCTTTACAATGCACCTTTGTTATTTTACCCTGTGCTTGGCGCAGCTTGGCCCAGGAGGCCCTTGCGCCACTAAATCAAACCAAACCAAACCAAAAGCTTTTTACTTGCTCTTAGTGCTCTTTGAACTCTGATCTCATATATTGAAGCAAGTTGTTTTTTCAATTTTATATTATATATTTTATATTATATTAATACATTATAAATAAATGGCTGCATTTTCACAGAGAGACATAGACATGTATTTGAATCATTATAAAATGAAAGATACACTCACCAAATTATATTTTCATGTCTTACAAATGTTCAGTGTGTCCACACATCTCTTCTATGGTCCACTTCTTCCCATACCCTACTCATCATATTAGGTGAATGTGTTAATGGCAGCTGTGATGCAGTGTCACAGATTCTGTGGTAGAGGTTTACAAAGACTTTGTTCTTCACATAAGTCCACAAGAAGTTACATGGGATTAAGTCTAGTGACCTTGGTGATCAGCATGTAAATGCCTGATCATATGCCAAGATACAACCAATCCAACTGGTGACTGACAATGGAAACTTCATCTTACAGTTAGATGGTGCTCCACCACATTTCTACAATGATGTTTATGCATATCTGAACAAGGAGTTGCTGCATTGTTGGATTGGCTGTGTCTCGACACATGACCCAATTAACACCTGACTTCCACCATGTTGTGGGGGTTATGTGAAGGACAAATTCTTCTTATACCCCTATGACCACCTGACTTCCACCATGTTGTGGGGGTTATGTGAAGGACAAATTCTTCTTATACCCCTACCACAGAACCTCCAGAATCTGCAATACTGCATCACAGTTGCCATTGCCGTATTCACCCTGATATACTGAGTAGAATATGGGCTGAACTGGACTATAGGATAGATGTGTGCCATATGACCAATGGTAGACATGTAGAACATTTGTACGATGTGGAAACATAATTTGGTGAGTGCATCTTTTATTTTATAATCATTTAAGCTCATGCCTATGTCTCTCTATGAAAATATAACCATTTGTAATGTTTCACAGACTTTATGAACACCCTGTATTATATTAGGATGACATTATCATAGCATTGATGTGACGTCATAGTGACATCACTTATTGTTATTTCACTGTGACAACATATGCTAATGTTACTGTGATGTCATCCCAAATTCTAATATCATCTTTCATGATTTAAGGACATTTATATGGATAATTTATTTTAAGATTTTTGAATATTACTAGGCAGATAAAAGCAGCATATTTCTGCTCTTTATAAGAGCAGAAATATTCTGCTTTTATCTGCCTAGGTAATATTTAAATGAAGGCATTTTTGTTTCTACCCAAACATCTGATAATATAATCTATCTTGACCCTATATTACTTGCAAGGCCTTGGGAAGTCTCTAGACCAGGGCTGTCCAAAAGGCGGCTTGCTAAGCCATTTTGTGCGGCCCATGCAGCTTTCACAATTTGTGATATAATATTACTCTTTAATGTTTTTTTTTCACTTTTATTTATTACTTTTTAAAGAGATTAATAAAAAGAATCCTAAAATTGAATTATATTAACTCAATTAATTAATTTTTCTTAATTATTAGTAATTATTTAATGATCAAGAAGCTATCAATGACATCACATTTTTATAAGACTTTTAATCACGTCAATTTTAATTTTAACTATTTCAGTTTAAAGTGTGACTGTATATTAGTTATTTTTTGGTTTCTAACACTCACCATTTTAGTGATTGTGTGACTGTCGTTGTGAGATTCTGTTTTAATTTTATTTTACTGTTTAATTTAATTTTATTTTTATTTTATCATGAGTTCGTTGCATTTGTGAAATGAGTGAGAAAAAACAAAATAGAAAATGAAAATCAAGTATATTAGTAGTGGTGGGAAAATGACGTTTTCATAACAAATCACATGGGTAAACTGCTTTGTTTAACGAATGTTTTCCTAAAGGCTAATGCACACAGACGGTTTTTCGACTGCTTAACCACAGTAGGAATTTATCCGCTTTTATGTATCACATAGATTTCAATGAAAGCAAGCAGATGGGCTGCCAAAAAACCATCCGCTCACTTCCATTGAAAACTATGTGATAAATAAAAGCGGATAAATTCCTGCTGCAGTTAAGCGGTCAAAAAACCATCCGTGTGCACTAGCCCTAACTTTTGTGATTTTGGTTGGAAAGTAATATCAATTTTTGGTAGTACTTATTTGTGTGAAAGTGCATTTTCTAACATGAAAATTGTTAAGAATGGATTCGGAACCTGCCTTGGAGATTCTTCTTTTACATATTCTGCAGATAGCTACAACAGGAATGGATGTAAATATCCAGCCCTTGTAAATACTGCTGTCCGCCCTCATTTATCACATATATTTTTTAAATGTTTATATTTTATAACTTTTTGTTAACATATTTATTGGATGCAATCTGTTAAATATAATTTTGTAATAAGGTTTGCTAATCTGGAAATAAAACTGGTTTCCATATTAATTTTGTAATGAGATTTGTTAATCTGGAAATAAAATTTGTTTCCAAAAAGCGTTATATTTATCCATTCTGTTTGTTGAGACAATAGCGTATCAAGTACCAAAGTCCCTCCCCTTTTTTGTAACTGCAGCCCTCCATATCTCTAGTAAACATGGTTATGGTCTTTGGGTTCATTTTAATTGGACAGCCCTGCTCTAGACCAAGTTTGGTCCCAAGAGGTCAAAGAGTGCAAAAGCCTTTTGAGAATAAATACAGTTCATTAACATCAAAGCACCAATTATTTATAGGTTAGCGGTTATTTTATTTTTGTTTATTTAAGTTTTGTATACGCAATAACTGTTCTTCAGCTATGTTAATTTTTATTTTGAAATAACTGATAATTTTTTGTTCTAGAACCTTTTGAAGTAGTTCTATTTTAGAATTGTCTAACTGAGGATGGTATAATATTAATACCGAAAACGTTTTTAATATTAAGTGTTTATTTTAAGCTGCTAATTGGTGCTTTGATGTTAATGAACTTTATTTAATGGAATTTTAAGCAGTTTTCAAAAGAATTACATTAAGGAATATAAATACATGGAGACATTTGATTGAATCATATTGTGAAGACATTACATACAACAATAATTTTGTGATGTCCTCCATTTTTATGCCACAATGATATTGTAGATATACCTGTGATGTCATCCTAAATTCAAACAAAATTTTGAAGGAAGATACATTTCTAGGCTTCTTTGTAGCACAACCTTTATTTGAAACATCTTTTACATTGCAATGACTTAATAATTATTAAATTATAAATCTTAAAAATATATATAGCAGTTAGCCATGGTATTTGAGATGCATTTTGGCTCAGTGCCCTCTTCAGTCATACAACCAATGTTAACTGCAAAATTTACATAAATTTATTTAAAAACACTAACAATACTATTAAACTGCTTCAACTAAGACTACTTAAATAAATGAAAACACAGCACTTCTTGCAGTTGTGTGCCTGAAGAGGATGTGTAGCACATCGAAAACGTTCGCTTGTATTTAAGCTAATAAATTTAGTTTGATACTTTACTGCAAGAAGTGCTGTGTTTTCATTTATTTAAGTAGTCTTAGTTGAAGCAGTTTAATAGTATTAGAAGTGCTGTGTTTTCATTTATTTAAAAACACTATTTTACATATTTCAATTAAAAAATTATATTTTTAAATTACCTTAATTTTACAAAAATTCTCCCTCATATATAATAAAAAACACAATAAAAATCAAATTTTGTTAAACCCCTTAAAACTTTTAGAAAGTTGTTGTTTCTTTGCATATTCCTATTTTCACAGTCAGTAATTAACTTGAGATTTAGGAGATGTATATTGTAAGATACATTTCTAGGTTTCTTTGTAGCACAGCCTTTATTTGAAACATCTTTTACATTGGAGCAAAACAAAACAAAAAAAAATTTTGAAGGGTTTATATGAAATTCTTCTTATCAATCCAAAATTCCTCACCCCTTAGGACATTTCATAAATTTCTGGAGGGTCTGGGATTAATAATTCATCTATGAATATTATTTGTTCCATTCATATATTGAAATCTGATTCAAATTTTATAGTTATAGAAATATTTAGAGATGTGTGAACACACAAATTTGATATATAAAATAAACAGAACTGATCAGGAGAAAGAACTTATAAAAATGTTTCAACCTATTCATGAGATCTTCTTCAGTTGCACTATTGATATATACAAAGATTTACACATGTTACAATGGCAGGATGAAACAATTCTTTATCATTTGATCTTACAAATAAATAAATAAGCTGCACAGCTGAAGCAGGTAAAACAATCTATACGAATAGAATTTGCGATGTAAATTAAGAAATTATGAATTTTAGAAATTCTAAGAGAATATTGCTAGGTTTATACTACAAGGGGAATATATTATGGAAAAATAAAGTTACAATAAAAATATGCATAATACTAATACAAATATATATATTTATTTATTATATAACATAATTGTATAAAATTAACTGTTGGATAGACTGAAAGTTCAATTTAGTGCACATCATTTTAGTAAATGTCTGGTACAAGATGAGACATATTATCAAGCAATGCACCACTTGACAGGCTATTAGTATCAGATTTATTAATAATGTGATGTGGATTAAGTTCTATGAATGGCTTTGGACTGACTAAGACTATGAATGGTTTCAACAATCTGTATAGAAAGTTCTGAAGTGGTATTCTGAATTGAATGTATAAATTTTTGAGATGAGTTGAGTATGAATCAAATTTTACAATAAACACAAAGTTTCACATCAAGTTTTATCTTTTATTATTAATGACATTTTAAATAAAGTTGAATTTATCTAAGTAACTCTTTCACAATACAAGAAAAAATCTCCAGTATTTGCTGTATCTATATTTTTATATAAAATTTTGTAAACTTAATTTACTAATAAATTCATAACTTAAAATAAAGAAAATGAAATTTATCATTAAAAGTATAGAATTTTAATGGTAAGTATTGAGCAGAAAAATTCAACAGTTATGATTCTGATAAATAAAATAAAATGAATTAAAAGATCTTTTAATTCAAAATATTTGAGTTAAAATATTTTTAATTTTTCTTAAATATAACAAAAACAATAATAAAATAATTTCCATAACAGCAAATGTTATTATAAGCAAAGCACAATTGGTGAAATCTTTCTAACCATAGAAAAAAAATTAAAATTTCTGCTGTTAGAAAATTTTATCTGCAGGATTATAAATTACCAAATTATAGAAAGTGCCAGATTAAGTAGATTATATTGCAGTTTTGGAATTTTTGAGCTAAATCAAGTTTTATTTTTTTAAAATCAAGTCAATTTCAAAATAAAACTTTGCTTGATCTGAGATTCAAACAGTTAACATACTTTTAGCAATATTGTGTATAATCTGATAAAGATGCCTAGAACATAGAAAAAAATTACAGAGTAAAATTTGTTACTGCTTTAGAAGAAGGATTTAAAAATTATTTATGTGGATATATGATCTATATATAAATAATTCAATTTTTGATGATGTTTTTACTTTGTAATCAATTAGATACCTTTTTTTATATATTTGATACATACTTTTTCTCTTAGTGTAAGAAAATAAGATTGCAAACAATTGGATTTATTTCCATGTTACTCTAATTGAAAAAATATCTGTATAAGAAAAGTAATCATATTTTAGTTCCTGAATTAGGAGAGAGAAATTTTTCTCTTGATCACTGTTTATTATTTTAATTTATAAAAAAGGGGCAAAGATTTACCAAATTTATTGTCAGTAGTCTTACAGCTTTTTAATTGAGCTAATCTTCTATATTTCTTATTTCTAAATGATTCTAATAATCCACAAATATATTTTCTATTTGTTTTCTAATTAGCAGTATCTGCATAAATAATTCATCTATGAATATTATTTGTTCCATTCATATATTTAAATCTGATTCAAATTTTTTAATTTGCATTTTTTTAAAATACAATATATTGTTTTAGTTAATTAAATTGATTTATAATATGAAAATATGCACAAAACTCATTTTTAATTAAAAATAGAATATTATTCATATTTTTTTATCATTTGTTTTAAAATTTATAAATCTGTTGGCTTGTCTACTGCATTTACTTTGCATGATATGATCTTCAGTGTGTTAAAAAAATTTCAGATGGAATCATTTTAAAAAAGTAACGTATACAGAATGTTGAAATGTAAGATTTCTAAAAAAGTTATTTTGTGAAAATCAGTTTGTTATTTCAGCAAATTTTAATGGCACAGATATTAGCATGATAAAATATAGAATATTCATAGTGATAATCTGAATCTTTATTCAATAAAAATGCTTATTAAAATCTCATGTTTTCTCTATCATAATTTAACAATAACAATAAGCAGACAAGGATAAGGATGAAGTTAATAACTTCACTCTTATCCTTGCCTGATTATTATGTCTCATTCATAAATTTATTTATTATTTCCAAAAATGATCAATAGATTATCAAGTACTGAAATACTTTTTACTTTAGTTATTAAATAAAAGTAAACAAATAAGTATGATAAATCGTAAATCAGAGTCAATACAGCACTACCAGCAAGTATTAAACCGGTTTAATACTTGCTGGTAGTGCTGTATTGACTCTGATTTAAGGTATATTGTAAGCAAGTGGTTTTTTCTTCTATAAGTATACGATAAATCGTTTATTCAAAAATGTTTTCAGCTATCCATGTAACCTGCCTCAGTTGAAATACAGATCAAAGAAGCTTCTCCCCATCTTTTCTTATCGGGCCGAAATGGGGAACCAATCAGTGACCAGTTCCTAACATCAACAAAACTGCAGATGGAAGATTATCCTTCTACACAAATTTTTGAGAAAATACCAAACAAACCTTTTCTAAAAACAACATTATTACCATTATTATCACCAAACACTGATATTTTAGGTACAGATAATAATAATAATAATAATACAAAACATAATCACTATCTTAAAAATCAGAATTACATAACCTCAAACTACTCAAAAAACATCCACATATAATTTATTATAATTACTAAATAATAATTTGAAAATATCTTATGAAATCATTAAAAAAATTAAAATTTTTTATTATTCTTGCTATTACAGTTGCTCCTCTTCAACACTTGAAATTGCTGAAACTATACAGAAGTTCCTGTTGTTTCTGTGACTAGCTATTGAGATTAAGATTTTCTGGCTCTTTTCTTGATGGAGTCTAACTTTGCTTGTTTTCCATCATATATCTTTGTATTATAAGTCACACAATAGGAAGACAAACTGTCATTTATAAGTTGTGTTATCTTAACAAAATGATCAAATAGGTGATCACAACTTTGCAGAATAAGACATTTTATATACTGTAAATAAAATATATATCATAATTGTCATAATATTCAAATGGTTCAAGGAGCAGCCAATCATTTTTCATGAATGATATCCAGTGCTTCCCATGTGATGGGATGTTGGTCTGAATGCTTATGGAGAGTACTACTAACAAAACTTAGTGCATTCATGCATCTTTAAACATTGATCTTTCTATTTTTATTACACTTTTTTATGTAATTTTTCATTTATATTAATAAATCAGCTTGAACAGGTTTCATTTGATCATGTTTCACATCTTACAATATACAGTATATATAATAATTACAGGGTATGTCCATAAAGTAATGTAAGCGATTTTATTGTGAAGCAACTGTACGTCGCAGCATGTTTGAACTACTAGGGATAGATGGGAGGACTCTTGGCTTCACAACGTGCCCAAGGTCAGTCTGCTCCGAGCAGTGATTGCGTCAGTATCGTTGATTTTGTGAAACTTGTCTCAACAACCATGTCATGACGCACGATAGAGCAAACGATCGAACAGTAATACGCAATCAAGTTCTGCACCAAACTCGGCAAAAGTTATACTGATACCAATCAATTGATCCAGCAAACCTATGGGGATTCTGCTCTATTGTCTTCGCAAGTTTCAAGATGATTGAAGATGTTTAAGGAGAGGCCAGAAAGAGGTGACTAACAACCCCTGCTCTGGAAGGCCATCAACCAGTCACACTGACAAAAATGTGGCTCGTGTGTGATTTGTTGAACTCTTTCCGTAGAATGAGTGTTAGGATGATTGTGCAGACACTGAACCTTCAAATAGCTACTGTGTACACTATCATGACAAATGATTTCAACATGCAAAAGGTGTGCACCAAGCTGGTCCCCAAAGTATTGACAAACAAGCAAAAGGCCAATTGAATAATGATCGAGAATGAACTTTCAGAATGTGTTCAAATTGAGCCTGATTTTTTAGACAATGTTATTACCAGGGATGAAACATGGACATTTGATACGCCCCGGAAATAAAACGCCAGAGTGCCGAATGGCACACCCCAGCATCCCTCAAACAAAAAAGGCAAGAATGAGCAAGTGAGTCAAAAGTGAAAACAATGCTGATTGTCTTTTTCAACGCTAAAAGTGTAGTCTACAAAGAGTTTGTACCTCCAGGACAGACCATCAACACTGCCTACTAGGTGGATATACTCGAAAGATTGAGAAAAAGGGACGAAAGGAGATCGCTGCTACCTGAGTGATCCATCATGACAATATTCCCAGCCACACCACTCTGTGCATCTGTGAGTTCCTGGTGAAGCACAACTTGGCAACACTGCCCCAGCCCCCTTACAGTCCCAACTTGGCTCTAGCAGACTTTTTTTGTTTCTGAGGATTAAGACTGCCCTCAAAGGACACCGTTTTGATGGCATTGAGGCGATCCAAGCTGCCGTGACGACTGCTCTGAACGAGGTTCCCATTGAGGCCTTCCAGGGCACATACTATGCCTGGGAAAATCACTGGAAAATGTGTAGATGCAGAAGGGGAATATATTGAAGATTTCTAAACATTTGTAACTATATCTTGAATAAATTTTTTTTTACGATAACACTTGCATTACTTACTTTACGAACATACTTTGTTGTTGAACAAGTCTGTGCAACTTGTAAAATGGTAGGAGCTATGCTGATTCATAGAAAATTGTAGCAATTCAAACATCTACAAACAGCACAAATGAGCAGACCTAATAACTTAAAAACTTTATTAATAAGAAACATTTTCAGCTTTTATTAGCCCTCATCAGCTCAAATTACAAACAGTTTTAATCTAGAACATAGAACTCAGGATCAAAAAATTTGTTATTATATTCAAAAGTTAAAATCAAAATTATTAATACAAAAACAGTTAAATATAAATAATTTTAACTAACGTAGATACATTTTTTTAAACAGAAACGTAAATTTTTTAAACAAAAATGTAAATAAAAACGTACATCATAAAAGTCTCTAAAAATATCCGACCAACGTCATTAACCAGTGTTTTTCTTGTTCTAGGATCCACTACATTTTAATGCAAACTTCCAGGCTTGGGAGAGTTCTAAAGATTGCCTTTCATTAATTACCTCCCGATTTTTGTTACCTTGAAAAATTGCTAATTCCTCTGCTACTTTGAGTTCTTTCGTGTTACTCACTTTTTTTACTACTTTGGCTTCTTGCCAATCCACATCGATGTTATATTCATACGCCCTCCTAGTTAGCGCAGTTGTCAATTTCCCTTCTTTTATATCATCAATATGCTCTTTTAGTCTTTGCTTCAAGTTCCTCTCTGTTGCTCCGATATGTACTTCTTTTTTGGTGCTTAGTGTTATTCGTTAGAGGAATTTCGTAGACCTCTGTTTGCTCTTCTTTGTTGTAAACGTCTTTAATATTCCTTAACTGGCTCTATATCATGTTCCCTCTTCTATAGGCCAAGTTCTTTCTATTCCTCTTAAGTAAGTTTTCAACTGTCTTATAATTGCCAAGAGGTACCACTTTATACTCTTTCCTTAGTGCCACCCTATTATCCGTTACACAATGGTTTATCCAACTATCGTTGTTCTCTTTTTCTCTCCTTCTTAATATTTCATTAAACATCTTATAAATAATCCCTCTGTTATATCCATGCTTTTCTGCAGTTCATATAATTATCTCTAATTCTTCATATAAAAAAACATCTGTACTACAATGTGTTATTGCTCTATTAATATAAGATCTCAAGGCTGCTTTTTTATATCTCCATCTATTGTTGGACCACTGCGGGATAATCACTGATACGTTGGATGGCTTTCTATAAACCTTTGTTCGAAAAATACCATTCTCTACCAGTATTTCTATATCTAGAAAATGTATCTTATCCGTTACTTTTTGCTCTAATACTAGTTTTAGGCCATAACTTGGAATGGTAAAGTTGTTTTCTAGCTCTTCAGATCTATCCGCTAGGTTCCAAATAACAAAAATGTCGTCTATGTATCTTGCGTAAAGGACGGCATCCTCAATTAAATTACTTAATGATGTTTGTTCTGTTGATCTTATCACTAATTCTGCCAGGACTCCTGCTAACAGGCTTCCTATAGGAACACCTTGCGTTTGTTGGTAATACTTCCCTTTGAATCTGTAAAAAGACAAACAAAAAAGATTAGCCAAATATTGATCTTATCACTAATTCTGCCAGGACTCCTGCTAACGGGCTTCCTATAGGAACACCTTGCATTTGTTGGTAATACTTCCCTTTGAATCTGTAAAAAGACAAACAAAAAAGATTAGCCAAATCTCTACACAGCTTTGGGTTAGGTGTTTCAGTTGGGAGGTTTTCTAGCAGGAATCTATACAAGCAAATACATGTTGGCTCTATTTGCAGGGATGGGTATAGCTTTTCAAAATCCAATGTTGTAAGTATTGGATCTCCTACTAATTCTATTTCCTTTAACTTCTCAATGAACACTTCAGTAGAGCTAACCACATATTGATAACCTTTAATCTTCGAATTAACCCATCTAGCTATTCTTTCTCTATGTTGTATACAGGAGATCTACATTTTTCTACGATCAGCCGGAATGATAATGACGACTTATGCATTTTCGCATAAGCGAAAAGCCTCGGGCATGCCGGATTATTAATCTTCTTCACCCTTAAGAAATCTGGTAGATCTTTATTTCTCAATAACCTATCCCATTCTCTTTCAAGTTTTGCTGTCGGATCTGCTGTTAGGAGGACTGCTCTTGACTGCTCTATATATTCAAACAGGTACTTGTCGTATATTTATCTTTCAATCAACACTAGCTTTCTAGATTTGTCCTCTCTGGTTATAGACAACTCATTTATACATAACCATTGACAAGCTTGCTTAATTAAAGCATTCTCTCTCTTAACATGCTAGTTAACTGAAGGATTTTTTATTTTATTTCTTAAGTTTTCTTCTACAAACTTCCATCTATACCTTTCCTTCTGAGTGTCTTCCATATTACCAATGAGTCTTTCAAACTGGGGTATCATGTCTTGCACATTAGTAAATGTCTTAAGGGCATAAGAAAGACTTTTCTTTAGTACTGTTTCAAGTTGTGGAGGAATGGTTATATCACCTACAATAGTTATCACATCTTCAAGCGGTAAAGCATTCAAACTTTTTCTTTTCAGCTACCCTTTCATTAACCATCTTAATTTCTTTATATATTTCAACCTTAATTTATTTTTGAGATTTAAAACTTATTCTTGCACTCTATTTAATTGGATAGTTCTTACATGTGGATCCATGCTAGCAATCTTTAAATCTAACTGTGACTTTGTTTCCAGTAATCTGAATACCTTTCTCATTGCATTCGTCGTCGTTGCTTTCAAGTAAAATCCTTCTAGTGTTTAGTAAAATATTTTTGGAAACAATCAGGAGTTTGATGTTCAAAAATGTTTTAGGGAAAACTCCATTAATTTTACATTCCTTAAGAAATTCCCAGGTTTCTTGGGCTCTTATTAACTTCACTGAACATTTCCTAAAGTTCTTGCCAAAACTGCTCCATTTGACATAGCTGGCTCAGCTATAACAGATATAAATTGTGTCTACTGCTCTATACAGCTTATGAGTATAGAGCAGTAGACAATTTATATTATAGCAATTCAAACTTTTTAAGGTTATTAACCTTTAAGAATTTATATATTTTACTACTTAATTATCAATTTATTTATATACAAACGTAATCCACTTAACATACATTTGCTTAATTATTTTTACTATAACAAATATAAATTTTACTTCCCATTTATGATGTAACATATCACCCCATTCATCAGTACATTTTATCCCAACATAATGTACTGCTGATAACATCTAAAATTTCCACTATTCTGAAAATGATGATACAGTGCAATCTGAAATAGCCAATGTCATGCAATACAGTATATGCAGGATAGTAATTTTATTTTTATATTTCAACATAATTAGGTACTATATTTCTTCAATTCTATTATGTAGACTTTTTCACTTTTTATAACTTCTTTGAAAACTAGATGCATCTTACAATTGATATCACAATAATTTTTTCATTGTGTAATTGGAAGAAACAAATTATCTCAATGTCAATTAGAAATAATGGGATTTTTACAGTAGTAGTCATTATTCAAAGCATTACAAAATTTTCAAATAATAATATATAAGATATAAATGTGAATCAAAATGAGCGAACTTTGCCACAATTAATTACTTTTTGTCTGCCTTTGATGACATATGCTATCCATGCAGGAATAAACATTAAAATTTTACAACTGTAATTTCACAGATCCTAATCTTTTTATTGCAGTTGTGTTTAGGGTTTTTGAAAAAGAACCAAAGTAAGTTTCTGATGATAGTTTCTAAATATTTTCTGACTGAAATTTCTTATTTTAAATAGTTTTCACAAAAATTTATTAATTGAATTTTTTTTTTCCTCTCCTTTTTTCTCTATATTCTAGATTACTATGTTTATTTCAATCATATAATCAAAACAACATAAAATTAATTATCCAAATTTTTTGCAAAATTAATTTTTCTTAGTATGAACTATAAAACCTCAAAATTAAAAAAAATATTATAGATAATAACAAAATTTTGCTTAATTCTATTAAAATAGCAAAAATGAGGTAAAAAAATCAAAGCCTATGTTTTTGTCAAAAATAGAAAATGCACAATAAACAAAGATCCACTATTAAAATGGGCATAGAACTTCTATTAAAATAGCAAAAATGAGGTAAAAAAATCAATGCCTATGTTTTTGTCAAAAATAGAAAATGCACAATAAACAAAGATCCACTATTAAAATGGGCATAGAACTTTTATTGTTTTATTGCTGCCACTCCTTTCCTGTGCTTTTCCTGCCAAGCCTACTACACTCCAAGAAGTAGGGTATGGGGAGTGATGTGGGAGTGCACTATCAGGGCATCCAATTAGAACAAAATAAAGGATATATAACTGTTTATGTTTGAGATGAGACAATTTTATATATGCTTGTTTTTTAATATAAATTAAAAAATTTATAAAATATTAAAATAAAATTACTGAAATGAAGCTAAAACATGTTAATTAATATAAATTATTAATAATAATGATAATGTTCCAATAAATTTATATAAATTTTGAACTAATTATATGACTTATTTTCATTAATTAAAATTTACATATTAATTGATTTCTTATTGGGTTTTTGAAAATATGGTCTGATTTTCTTCATTTATGGCTTGTTTTATCAGAAGATGAGCCACTATCCAAAGATATCAATTATTTCATTGGATGGTTAAATCTTCATATAAAAATATCATGTTTCTGGCAGCCTCATACACAGAATAAAAACTATAATAAATTTAAAAAATTTCAAAAGATTTCAATGAAAATTAAGGAAGATACATTTTAATGTTTTGCTTATTAATTAGACTTAATTTTATTAATTGCCAGCATACAAGAGATTAAAATGGGAAATGCATAATAATCATTGATATTTTCTTATTTATCAGAATTAACAAAGATCACACAAATTTGATTATAAATGTCAGAGATTGCCACGTACATTAAATTATACAGCAATCTCCAACATTGTAATCAGTCAACACATTTCTTTCTTTAAATAACAGTGCATAATATTTATATAAAAAACAAAATATTAAAGAATAATATTTAATATTTATATAGATATAAAATACAGAATAATTGTTATAGATAACTTAACAAGCAAATACATGTTGGCTCTATTTGCAGGGATGGGTATAGCTTTTCAAAATCCAATGTTGTAAGTATTGGATCTCCTTATTTTAAAATTTAATAAACAATAAAACTTTTATACTGCCTGTTGTTCACAAAGTGCATTTTTATTATTCAGGAAAATTCAATCACATTAATTTATTTAAATAGATAAAATTATTTTTAATAAATGCCAATCATGTTTTAAAATAGCATTTTTATAATATATTTGAATTCAAACAGTACTGCAAAAAAAGCATTATAAATGTACCAGATATTTACCATGTTAGAACAGTAAATAACATGGCACTGAACTTACAGTACAAAACATTAACTTTCATTTCAGAAGTTGGAATATAAAGTGCTTCTTATTTTTTATGCTGTTGATATTTTAAATAAACTTTACCTTATAATTGGACTTTGTAAATCTAAAATAAAAATATTTTCAATGAAATTTGCATAATTTTCCTTCTCTGTATCTCTGTTGACTAAAACAGGTAAAAATTTTCTTAAATAAATCAATAAATTGATGACATATTAAAAGTAATGAAATATAATAGTGCCTTTGTTAATTGCAATCAAAATATAATACAAAATAATTATTAATTATTATTATGGTGTAAAACTTTGATGAATAATATTTATTTTATGCTAATTTAAATTTTACAAAACTTTTGAGTGAATACCTACATCATAAAAATATCTTAGATAAATGATGATGTCATTATTGAGTATCCTGATAATATTTTGTTCACAATAGAACATTATTAATGAAAAGTGATTAAAAATGCAATAAATAATTTCATTGTGGCAAATAACATTTTCACAAACAATACAGTTAAGCTTATTTACACACCAATTTAACAGAAATATCATATCCTTTAGTTGAGTTAACATTACATCAGGAACAAAAATGACCATTTCAAAATAAAAGAATCAACAAGCATATTCGATAAGATCAGTGCCATGCCAAGAAATTTGGCCATCTATGTGTAACTGTTAGTTATACATAAGCCCTATTCAATCAATAAAACAAAAACTAGAAAATTAATAGTCATAATTGTACAATTTTAAATAATTTCATTTATTATTTTATCAGTAATAATACATAACAGTTATAACATCTTAGAAATTATTGGTAATAATACAATACATAACAGCCATAACACAAATGAAGAACATCTTGAAAATTGTAATAAATTAAAAAATTTTCATTGCATATAACTGTAATATTAAATAAATTTCAAACTTCACTACATACAAAAATTAAATATCTAATTAAATAACAAATAATTTAATATTTTCAAAAATAATATATTAATAGGAAAAAAACAACAATTTACAAGAAATAAACTTGGTGTGCTTTATTAAGAGAAAATTCCGATATAAGATTGTGTAAATCATTTTCATCCAATAATTTATGCTCAATTGCTATAATTGATAAATTTTCTAGATGTTCTTTTTGCATTGTTGCTCTTAAATACTTTTTGATTATCTTCAATTTGGAAAAAGAATGTTCGCCAAATGCTACAAAAATGGGCAGAGTTAAAATGATCCTAAATGCGACAAATAAATTAGAGAATGTGCCTTGAAGATTGTTTTTAAAAATATATCGAAGCAAGTTATATGGATGTGAAACAATGTTTTCTGCTTTTGTGTGTATCATTACTGATAAAATTTCGTGAATAAATCACGTCTATCAATATTGCATTTTTTTCTTTGCAGATCAGTTAATTTCAGATGAAAATCTTTGCATGATTCTAATATTTGTCTTTGCGTAAAATATTAATTCAGTTAGTTATTTCATAAATTGACATTAGAACTGATTTTTATTTTTTAATTTATCTTTTTCAAATGAATATAATTTTCAAATTTATATATTAAGAAATAAGTTTCCTTTTTTTCTCTTATTTCGTTTTATTGGTTTTTAATTTTATTTTATATCTTGTTTTATGTTTTTGTGATATTCAGTTTCACCGCCCATGTGCAATGCATGCCTTGCATATATATCAGGACGGCACTAGATAAGATAAATTGTTTAATCAAAACACGCTTGTTGGTTCCTTTTATTTAGATTTTACAGTAATAAATCTATAAACTGAAATATTAATGTTGAAAGTTAAATAATAATTAAAATGGAAATAAAATAGAAATAAACAATGTATTGCTTTTTGAAGCAACTGGGAAACATTTGATTCTTCACAAGTTAAGCTTAAATATGCATGTCAGCTTTTACTCTGGAATCATCTTAGCCTATAATTCCTGTACTCATTTAATATATTTTTACTTAACACACAGGTTTTTTTTGTTCCAGTTAGCAAGGTATTTTATTAGCAAGGTATAGCTATAATACAATTGAGTCTAAAAAAATTAGAATAAAATATGATATACATATAAAGTATATATAAATATTAATCATTAACAAAGTAAATAAAATTTAAGTTTTAAAAAATTTAATGTGAGTTATTACATTTCTTTTTGAAAATAAGTTATTCATATTCCAAAGTCCATTTGTAATGAAAAACCTCAAAATGTCTTTCAAATGTTCATCAATGGAAGAGGAATGTATCTTGTTTTTGTTCATATTTATAATTAAAAATGTCTGTTCAAATTATACACACACATATTTCTAAAACTGCTAACCATTTCCAATGCAACTTTATTAAATTTTTGTATCTTCGTTCTTTTGACTTTTGTAGAAATATGCTTTCTTTATACTTATTTCAATATATTATTGAATATTAGTTCAATATTTTCTATCTGCGTATCTAGTAGCATTTCCTCTGAATCCATCAACACAGTGAACACAGATCCCCACAGTGGCTTCTCTGTTTGCTGCCAAGTTTTATGCAATTCACTTTGCTCTAAAGCATATTAGGACAAAAGGTCACCATAGAAGTCTCATTTATTCAGACTCACGTGATTGTGCTTCAGGTTTTATCTCATTGAAATCTACCCCATATCCTCTGTATTACGTAAAGAATAAGCACAACTTGCAGTAGAAATAAAAGGTTTATTTTTAACTTATATACATATCCACATTGTCTGACAAGCAGTTTTGCACTAAATGACTGGTGTGTGCAGGTGTGCCGTCCTGCTTGAAGATGTAGGGTCTCCCGGAAGCCACAATTTCCATCCAAGGTTTCACTATTGTTGTAAGAACATTCAAGTAAACCTCTTTTGTTATGGTTTCCCCCTTTCCAAAGATGTGCGGGGCATATCGTCACCTTCACTGGAAACAACAGGTAGGACGTGAACACTGGCCGGAAACCACCTTTCACCGGAAACGCGCAGCATGACATCACCTTCACCGGAAACAACAGCTAGGACGTGAACACAGTGGCATGACGTCACCTTCACCGGAAACAACAGCTAGGATGTGAACACTGCTTGGAAACTTCGTCCTAGCTATTACTGGGACATCTTCAAGGTCATAGGCCGGAAACTTCTTCCTAGCTGTTACGGGGACATCTTCAAGGTCATAGGCAAGCCTTCGGTCATTTCTCCAGTTTACTTTGGCATCAACAGTAAAAATTTTCTCAATCATTTCTCTGGTTTACTTTGGCATCAACAGTAAAAATTTTCTCATCACGAGCCAACAGTCATTTCTTCGGTTTACTTTGGCATCAACAGTAAAAATTTTCTCATCAGAAAAAAATTTGATGCTGCTGCAGCTTCATTCTTCATTGAACACAGAAGCAAGTTGCAGCAAGCAACTCTCTTTGTTTTAGCAGCATCAGACAGCATCTGTAGTAGGATTTGTACTGTAGGTCCTCTTCTGCAATTCGACGCATTGTGGCCGTTTTAGTAGCATCAGACAGCATCTGTTGTACTTTTATGACGTGGGACTTATACCGGTAGGCCCTCTTCCGCAATTTGACGCATTGTGGCTTCACTCACACCCAATGTTTTTGCCAAATGCCTGAGAGATTGCCCTGGGTCTCAAGATGAGCTCTTGATCCCTTTGGACAACTTCCGGTGTCCTTGACGATCCTCCCCTGGAATGGCTGTTCCTTGCCGGGTTGGCAGAACCTTCTTCAGACTTCGCTGAAGCTGCATATTTAGCAGCAACATCATAAACTGTCGATCTTAAATAATTAAAGAACCGAATTATTTCGGAAGATGAATGTCCAGTGCGAAGGCCTTCGATTATCGCTGCTCTCCGATTATATTCTGCACTCGATCTTACCTGATCAGTTATTTTGTACTTATCCTCAAACGCATCATCTATCTGGCTTACTAAAACGCCAGCAGCATCATAGCACTGACATAAAATATGGCAGGAAATTCAATTTGAAATTTGTCTGGATTTAGCTGACACACCCTGTATACTTTATCTCTGTGTTGTTTTTTAAAGGTACCTGATAGATTCCTGGTTATTTTAATTGTTCAAAGATCTTTATTGTTTCTTAATGCATTAAATAATGTATTATTTCTCCTAAAGGTGATTTTCTTTTTAGCCACTTTTTCAATCTTCTAAATTTTAAAAGTACAGAATTGACTTCTAAAAGTTAAGGGATCCTATCCAGGTCTCAAATGCTTTCCTTGTATTTTGTTTTTGTTATTTGACTTTTCTTCTCAATCTCTTTTCATATTTTTATTATAGTGCTTTGTTTATATCCATGGATCTCTGCTTGGTTAATAATCCATTTTAACTCTTCATTGATATTTTTTCTGTTACTACAATATGTTGCAAGTCTTTTTAACAAGACTTTAAATGAAGCAATTTTTATGTGCCAGGGGTCTTTTGATAATCTTTATATAAATAGCAGCACATATGTATCTTTTCTATAGATCAAGGATGGGCAAACTTTTGGGAGAAAGGGCCATATTGCATCAATGAAATATAACCTAGGGCCGCACTTTCCCAGCAATCCCTATCCTTCATTATCTGAACCCCCTCCCCATATCCTATTCTTTTCCACATAAAGAAGCTTCTATTCCATCTTTCCAGATGGGGATACATGATCAAGTTTTGTTGGATCCCAGGACATGTTGGCATTCAGGGGAACGACTTGCCGATATTGCCACTGTCAGCTATCCCTAATCAATCCCACAATTTCAAATTCCCTTTTTCTGACTATAAGCATGAGATTAATGAGAAGTTGATGGAAATGTGGCAGCATATGTGGGATGGATAGGCAAACAACAAACTCCATGAGATTAAGCCATTGGTCAAGCAATGGGACTCTTGTCATCAGAGGAACAGGAGACAGGAAGTCCTTGCCAGACTCCATATTGGGCATAGCCGACTCACTCACAGGCATCTTTTAATGGGTGAAGCCCAGCCTCTTTGTGACTTGTGTCACTGCACTCTGATCATAAAGCACATTTTAGCTGAGTGTACTTATTTTACTGTCGAGCATTTACAGCATTTTAACCAGTCTTGTTTTAACTTTACAACTCTTATTAGAAAGGATTTTAACTATTCAGGATTTTTTGCCTTTTTTATCAGATATTTCTGTTTTACATCTTATTTAATAGTTATTTTACTTTGTTACTTGTTTTTATTTGATATATGGTAATAAACACCATTTTATGTATGCACTTTTGTCAGTTTTTGACATTTTATATTTAAAATGTTACTATCGGTTGTTTACACCATTTTTATACTATATTTTGTCGGCTTTTACATTTATTTGTTACTTTGTATATATCTTTTGTTTAGAATATATTTGTTAATTTTTATCTAGTGTCTGGTGCAGTTTGGCCCATGAGGCCCTTGTGCCATTAAACACCAACAAACCAACCAACTGAATCCATCAAAAACAGATTTTGAACTAGATTCAACAGACCTTCATTGTCTTTAGAGAATCAATGATTCACAATAATATTTCTTGTGTAAATATTATTTTTAAAATATACTGAAGGTTTCACAGAAAGGCTTTGTGAACTGTATTATGGGTATTATGCAGACCTGATGTACAGTGATTGATATATGATGAGTGAGTTTCAGATATATTTATAATATAAATATATTTGATTATTGATAATTTATTAAATGATTTATTATTAATTTTTCATTTTGTACTGCTAGACTTAAGGAACTATTATAATGTGCAAAAATTCTGAACATTTTTATTTATTCTAACTAAATACATATTTTAAATTGTAATATAAACTGCAATAATAATAATTTACAAATATTAAATAGATACATTGAATTAAAAAATAATTTTCAATTCAAAGAAACAGAAATTTTGGATAATTAATTTGAATATGTGAGTGACTAAAATAAATTTTTTTAACGTTAGAAAATAATTTTCAATTCAAAGAAGCAGAAATTTTGGATAATTAATTTGAATATGTGAGTGACTAAAATAAATTTTTTAAACGTTATGAATTATAATGTGAACAATTATAAATATTTTCCTAAAAATTTTAAATATTGATAAAATATAAATATATACTATTTTATAATATATTATTAATTCATATAAGTAATTATTTAAATTTATTTTATTCAATTGAATCAGTTAATCCGAATTTAAAGATTTATTCCCGTAAATAAATTATTTGCGCATAAATAAAAAAATTCAACTAATATTAATTCATTTGATATATTTACACTTCCAGGTAATATCTACGCTTAAATTAGTCAAATGATTTTAGAAGTTAAATTTAAATACCATTATAAATCTACCTATTATAGATTTCAAAGGTGCACTCGCTTTCAAATTGCCGTGTTTCATCGCTTGAAATAGTTCTGGAAAAGTTCTCGGAACGGATTCTCTGCTAGGAAATGTTAAAAAAGACATTAGGACTCCACTATAACTAGCTGTGAGTACAAATACGGCGATTATCCATCCCATAGAAAGAAGTCTATGGCTATCTCGAACAGGCCAGAAGATATGATTTCCTATAACAAAATAAAACTTTTTTGTAAAATATATTTTAACATTTATATAAACGAATTATTATTCTTATCAATTTTTCTATATTTATATAAAATCTAAATAATGTAGTTAGTGCCGAATGGCCGCCTGGTAAAGCAGTCGCTTAACCTCATTTAGGATTCGAGTTTGATTCTTGATCCCACAACTCTCTATTTTCAGGAGAAAGGATCATTGTCTGGGTCTTTGAACCCTATCCTTCAACAATCCCATTGATCTAATCATGGGTTTTGCCGTGAAGCTGCAGGAATTTTCTATGGAAAGTAAAACGAGGCCTAAGAAAGGGACGTGAGATAGACAAATGTAAAGGAGATAAAGAGAAATTAATCAAGTGGATCCTTGTGAGCGATTAATAAGATTAGATTTATGTATGTTTGCTACTTACTATGTATATATGACTCGAATAGCAACTATGACAAGCTGAGATAGCCTCTCAAGTGCAATGTCGTCAGTTGTTTACCATAAACGCTTAATTGAATCATTGAATGGGAACGAATACTGGCATATCGGCGGTTTGCAACTCATCAGCCCGCGGTGGCTCAGTTCAAGTGGGAATCCGCCTTTACACAGAGCCTGCTCTGGGTTTGTAATGGCACCGAGCAGCCGACTTGGAGAAAGCAAATGCATTCACTTCCTGTGTGAGCTCTCTTTATCTATTCATCTTTATGGGCTCGGATCCACTTTCTGTCCCCTTCTGGCAATTGTAAATCTTTATAAAAGGTTTTAAGTTTAATGTGTATGAAAATAATTACTAATGTAATATAAAAGGTTTTAATGTTTAATGCGTATGAAATAATTATTAATGTAAGAATTTACCAATTTAGAAAAAACATATGAGCAAATCGAAAATTTCTTGGGACCAATTATAATTTTTCCCATAGGTTACGTCCTATAGATTACATACCTCGAATAGTCCGGTTTCAATTAGTTCGATAAGAAAGAGGAACCAGTTAACCGGACTATGCAAGATATTGCTGTACAGGTAGGCCTCGATTAGTGCGAATAATTGGTTCCACGAATTTCTCGCATTAATATTACCAATATTAACAATAATCCATGCTAACAGATTTCAATCAATGAATTTTGTAATTACATAAAAAATGGATAAATCATCATAGTTTTTATAGAATTTATTCTACAACATAAATTTGAAATATAACAGAATCAAATTATGGATTTTTACACCAATGCATGGCCATCTAATGTAATATTTATTGAATTATTGTTTCTTCAACAAAAAATAATAATAATAATATTTTTTTTCTAACTATTAAATATCTGAAGAAAAATTCTGATGATATGATAGTAAGAATATAAGTATTTTTGATTTCATAATAAAAATAATTTTCTGGTATATGATGGATGTTGGAAAAATAATACAAGTATTCCTTTGCTTACACAAATAATTGGGACTGAAGCTTTATGCATAACTCAAATCTTGAATATGTTAGAAAAATTTTTTTATAAAAATTCTAAAACAAAAACTATTTAAGCTAGTGGACTATTATGATTGCATCTATACCACATCATTCCTGATTGAAAATAAGAAAATCCCATGGTCCTCATGGAATTATATTTTACCAGTAAATATGATATTTAAAATCAACAAATAATATACAAATCAAATAACATGAACTTTTAAATATTGTAAATCATTAAGTACATTAAGTACTTAATGGTTTACAATATTTAAAAGTTTTTGATATGTTTTTACATGTCGCAGTTGAGAATAAACGTTGAGATATACAAATGAACAACATGTAACAAGGTTTAATTTTCTATCTCAGAGGTAATACAAAACAACATTTGTCCCTGGAGACTAGGACGATATGCATTCCATCTCAGAAGACAAGATGAGAAAGAGTGAAAGTGACTGAATGTGATAATGCCAGGACACGTTCTCCCACAGAGACTGGCAGGGTGCACCTGACCCTAAAGGCACTTAACTGTTGACACACCCTTGCATTATCTTTATGACTTCCTATAGTGACCATCTGGATTCACTTGACTTTATTGAACATCACCCAACCTTAAAGGCAATAATACTTTCCTTTTAACTATTTACACACCTTTGCACTTAACTTTACCGGACATAACAGTTTTTTTAAGTTACAACCATTTAAACCATTAAGTAATCCTAATCTAGCCAAATTTCCCCCAGCGGTTTACTTTAGAATTAACTGCCAAATTAATAATTAATTTTTAAATTACACTACGATTTAAACATTACTATTTTATTAATTATTAATCCAACAGATGGTGGCACCGTAGTGTAATTTAAAAATTAATTATTAATTTGGCAGTTAATCTAAAATAAATGCTGGGGGAAATTTGGCTAGATTTGGATTATTTGGATCGCGCTAATCCCCTAGTTTAATGGATTTTGATTAAACCATTAAGTTTGGACTTGTAAGTTACAAGTCCAAATTTAATGGTTATAATATTTAAAAGTTTGTGTTACTTGATTTGTAAACTTATAACAATAGAATTAAGTATTGTAAACTTATACAATAGAATTGAATAGATGTTTATACTTTATTTCTCAAAAAAAAATATTTTGGGAAATATTTTATGTAAAGTTGAATTTACAGAAGTCAGAAATATACATAAATCAGGGAGTACTTATGCAGTACTTCTTTTCTTTAATTTGTCACATGTATAGTTCACTCACGTGATATCTGATATAGTAAGACCCCATTTAATGCAGGTGATACGTTCCAAAAAATCCAAGTGTTAAATGAAACAGCGTTAAACAAGGCTATCTTAACATGTAAATAATGGGAATAGATGAAACAGGACAGTGAATAAAAAAATATATGTATGTTTTTATTTTGTAACATGTATTATTACTATTGTATTACATTAATTATAGAAATTTTAATTGCTAATATTGATTTGTATTCATAAATCATTCATGAAAATCAAGAATATTCAAGTAAATAGTTTGTTTGTGATGAGGAAGGTTCTTCCTCATTTGATACTTTGTTTTTTCAGTAAGAATCATCTAACGAAAAATCATTTGCCTTTTCTGCTTTTGTTCAACAAGCAATTGTCAATAGCAAGACATTGTATCCATGACACTTCATCTTGCCTTTGAACTTCTATCAAAACTTGGATCATATTGTATAAATTGATACATTATTTCCATAATAGTGGCTAAACTTTAAAGTACAGTTGAGTCTCTCTAGTCCGGCCCTTCACCAGTCCAACACTTCCAGTAGTTTGACACTCTGCGAACCATTGTGCCACCCCACGTGAAATTTTCATGTCACAATTTGTTGATGTGCAAGAGAGAGAAAATGATGTAAAACAAATTGCCAGTCACCATTCGTTGCAAAGGCATTATAATCAGACTATTTTTTAAGTTCAGTACACTGTTTACTAAAAAATAGTATTTTTACTGTATCAGTGTTTGTTATTTATCTTTACATAATGTCACAAATCGGAAAAAGTGAAAAACGAAAACATAAGATATTGATTGTGGTCAAAAAGGCAGAAATAATTAAGAAACTTGACTTGGGAGAAAAGTTTAGTGATTTGACTTTATTTCATGATATTGGACGAACCACCATTTATGATATTAAAAAAATTGGGATAAAATTAAGGGTTTTGTGAAAGATTTGAACAGCAAGAGCACTGACAAGAAAGTCTTAATAAACTGAGTGCATTCGTTTGTGTAATTTCATTATTTTATTGAACATCCAATAATCCAACGAATCTCTGAAATCCGACAAGCCTCGGAAGCAAATGTGTTGGATTATGGAGACTCTAGTGTATTACTAAACTTTAACTAGAGTAGTGTAAAATAATGTTGATGAATGATCATAAATATGAACTGTGACCACAGCAGACTTTCTTATGTACTGCACTGAAATGATATCAAATGCATTCCGAGATGGCATAGGAGTATCAAAGCAATAAATTAGCGTGATTTCGGATTTATATGAGTATAACGATTTGAAAAACTGTGCCAAAATGAATCAATAAAAAATACAGAATTCGAAAAAAACCACATTTGAAACAGTGTTAAACAGAGCAGCATTAAGTGAGGTCTTACTATATATCAATGAAAGAAACAACTACTTAAGAGTATTTTATTTCTACCTGATGATTTCTATGTTATGAAATTGAAAATACTTGTGTTCCTTACTATCATTTAATAAGAATTTTTCTTCACATTCTTAATATCATTGTCTGCTGCATTAAGAAATTAATATTAAATGAGGATCAACACTATAAAAATGAATAATATCATACTTAAATATAGTATTGAAAATAGCATGGAAATAGTAACTTCTTATTTTTAACATAATTTTTTGAACTGTTACTATTATCAAAAGTATTTATAACTACTACTATCCTCATAAAAAATAAAATAAAACAGAAAAACATTATATAATAGATGATGCTGCTATTAAATTTTATTGACCAATAAATTATTTTCTTATTGTGTTATAAAGCCTTTTCTATTAAATAATAGATTTATTATTTATATATTGTTCCAAATCTTTATATCTTTGGCCACTGTTACATAAATTTTCTAAAAATCTCTGTAGTTCCAACTTATGTAAACATCATCATTGCACTCTCTTAGTCAGAAAATACAATATAATTTAGAAACATTATAAATATTACATCTGTATGAATCATTTTGTTTCATAAAGAAATTTTAGAAATTTAATAAAATAAAAATAGATATAAACTTTTAAATTAAAAAGTGTCCAATTAATTTTAGCATCAAACTTTCAATATTTTGTTGATTTTTCTCCCATGATTATTATCTGATTTTCTGTCTATAAAAAAGCTTTCTTAATTGAAAAACTAATATTGAATATTGTTTTATTTACATAATTTAATACTGTAATTGATGTAATAGTAAAAAAGAAATAAAGATAAATAGGATCAATTTTTTTCATTATGATGCCTTAAAACTGTATTGAAATATATGTAAGATTACAAGAAAAAATAAAGTGATTTTTTAATATTTGTTTTATAAGTGATACAATATGGTTTACAAAAGGCTTTTTTTTCATTAAGCCTTATTAAGGATCTTAAAAATAAACTGTATCTTACAAATGTAATAAGAATTTTATATAATGCACTATAGATATGAAATGAAACATGTTATTTGCATCAGATTTTTAAAAGAATACAAATGTGCAATTTTTCAGGCAGTATATAGAGAGTAATTATCACAATATATTAATAAGTGTATAAGCTTCAAAAGTGATTTGATGAATAATTACTCATAAAAATATTCTTTTGATGATGGTCTAAAGAAACATACAGTATAAATATATATTTTATGTATTAAAATTTGTCTTTAATAAATAATTGTTAACAAAAACATGGCTGATGATTAAATCAAGTAAAATACAATTCATTAATTCAATCAATAATAAACACTAAATATTTTTTATTTATGACAATCGGGCTTCATAAGTTTATTAAATAAAATGCCAATAAAATACTTCCCAACTTTTCTAAACAAAATGTTAAAAAACTTAGGAAGTATTTATATAATTCATAATTATTACATTACATTAAAATATGTATATCTAATAAAACTTTTTAGCTTTTTAAACTATTTTCAACTACTATCAATATCTGCCTTACAATAAATTACAAATCTTAAGTAGGTTGTAATTGCCAGAAATTACAAATCATTTTATTCTAAAAAATTTAAGAATTATTTTTTAAATTCATAAGTTCATTATGCAATTAATGCTAATACATAATTTATTTAACCATTCATATATTATTATATATATGAGATACAACAAAGACAATATGGCCTTATCCTAGAGAGCAATATGAAAATAATATACAATCAAACGGAAAGAATTCTATTATAATTGACAGTTTCCAACATAAGGAAGAAGTATATATTAAAGAAAGCTGGAATATTAAAAAATATGGGATGAAAGAAGTAATCAATAAAAAAATTCCTACAAACTTCCAGATACACTAAAATTCATCATAACAAAATAATCACTCATGAACACACAATTTTATTAATCATTATTAGTATATTAATTACAATTTAATAATGAACAAGCCAAACTTCCCCTTGTGGATAAAGTTTTAAGTTATATTTTTTAGAATAATTATTTTGAATTACAGCTACGGTGCCTGAACTTGCACTAATCGAGGCCTACCTGTATATATATAGTTGAGTCTCTGTAATCTGACACTTTGCCAGTCCGAAACTTCTAGTAGTCCGACACTGCAAACTGTCACGTCACCCACATGAAATTTACATGTCACAACATGTCAATGTGCAAGAGAGAGAAACTGACAAACAAATTGTCAATCGCTATTCGTTCGTTGTTCAGGCATTATTGTCGGACTAATTTTTAAGCTCAGTACACTGTTTACTGTAAAATAGTGTTTTTTTTACTGTATTAGTGTTTATTTATCTCTACATAATGTCACAAATCGGAAAAAGTGAAAAACGAAAACACAAGACATTGACTGTGGTCAAAAAGGCAGAAATAATTAAAAAGCTTGATTTGGGAGAAAAGTTTAGTGATTTGATTTCATTTTATAGTATTGGATGAGCCACCATTTATGACATTAAAAAAATTGGGATAAAATTGAGGGGTTTGTGAAAGATTTGAACATCAAGAACAGTGACAGGAAAGTCTTAATAAACTGAGTGCATTTGTTTGCACTCACAGTCAGTTTATTAAGGGAATTAATTTTAAAATTCAAAAATTAATTCCCTTTCCAAATAGGTCTTGAAAACAGTCTCTAGGAAACTAAATTAACATGGATTAATAGTTAAAAAATAAAAACAAAAATTAATAGAATATAAAATGTATAAGTATCTAACAATATTTTGTTACATTTATAAAGTTTTATATTTATATATAAGTCTTTGTCTGAAGAAAATATCTAGGCAGTTACAGTAGATACATTTTCTGATTGTTGATCGTTTATAACCTTATGGTATTTACTACAGTATCAGATTGTGAGATACTTTTTAAAAATGCTTTCTCTTTGGTTAGAACATGATTTTAATATTCTTGCCCCTTTCCAGTCTATTTCTATAGATTATTCATAGAAGTGTTGGGTTAAAACAGTTTTCATTTATCAAAAGTTATATCATTTTCATGCTCATGCAATCTATCAATTAAAGCTGGTGTCTATACAATCCCAATATACAATAAAGACTTAGACATAACTGAAGAATATCATACGGAGTAACTAAAAGAAATTTAATTGATTCATCTTACTCTCTCACTTGCAATCTGGTATCATAGTAAATGCCATAATGTTATAAACAATCGAGTCAAAAAATGTATTTATTGTCTGTAAGTTTTCTTTTGACCAAGACCCATATATATAATATAGCCCATATATAATGTAATAAACTATTTTTAGACACATGCATTTTATACTCTATTAATTTTTGTTTTATTTTTAACTGTTAATCCATGTTAATTTAGTTTCCTCGACACTGTTTTCCAGACCTATTTCAGAATATGAATTAACTTTTTGAATACTGTACAAGAAATCCAGAAATCCATAAGCACTTTAAGCAGAAAAAAATACACAATTATAAAAGATTAGTCCATCAATCAAATCGCACTGTATCTCGTTTGCGGTTGACCTTTTGGGCCCTGGTTCCTTAGGTAAATTTTCGTAGTTCCGCCTCCCCTTTCAATCGGTACCAATTTTGTCTAGCTTTGCAAACATTGCAATCTTACTGCAATGACCCTTAAGAATTATAAGCCCTTAAGAAAAACATTTTCTGCTTATAAATTTATAAATTTTCATAAAAAATTCATAATTTTTATCATCACTTACATGTTTTAAAATACCAGCCATATTAGATTTTGTGCTTTTACGCCATCTATCGATATTTTAGGTCTCGAAAATTTTTGATAATTATAATATTTAATTGCAATGATGTGTAGCTTGAATTCAGTACATACATATCTGTATTGTATTTTCAATTAGTTTTTATTTAATTTAATAAATAATATAAGAAAATGATGTTAAGGTATTTATATTTTAGTCTTATTTAATTAAATAAACAATAACAGCATTTTCCAAAAGCGCAATACAGTATATGGAAAATTCAACTTCCTTGGAAAATTATAGATAAGCTTTTAAACTTGTTATTGCATTTATTCATTGCAATTAGTAGAAGCTATCTATGAGGAATGCTATTGTGCTGTATTAAGGAAATAGTGAAAAAAGCTCTCACTGCACTGGTAGGATAGATCAATATTCGAATATATTATTTAAAATAACTTTATACGAAAAGTTAATGTAAAATTGCACTTTTCATTTTGATCAGGTTTGCAATAAGAAAAATTCAGACACATATTTTTATGTGAATCAAATATAACCTATATAGTTCTTATTTACAAAGATTATTTAATATTTTCTATAAAATAAAATGGAGCGAGAAGATACTATTTCTCATAAGTTCCATATAAACAAAAAGAAGAAGCTTTTTCTTCGGTATCCAAATACATACGGGCGCAATTATATCCGGAGTCGACGCTTATTTACATAGATTAGCTATTTAGAAAAATCCTGGACAGATATCATTAATTTAAATAAAATTTTGTTTTTTGTTAAAGAATTCCGGAGCAAAGTTTATTTATTTAACATTAGTTCAATATAGGGAACTTTGCACCATATAACAATTCTTTATTAGTTAAAAAAACAAAAGTATATACAAAAATATTGCATCAAGTCTAAAGTAACTAGTCCCGGATTATGTGGGACTGTCCCGGATTTGAGTTGTTTGTCCCGCAATGAAAATTGTCCCGAAAAGTATCCCGGAACATGTAATCTTTTTAACATTTTTGCAATGGTACAAAATTGCTGTTTCCTCTACTTCATATTTGATGACACTATTGTTATTAAATGGCAACAAATATTTATACTTATATATGACAAGTGTTGAAGTATTATGGAGGTTGCTACAGAAATAACCGATTTAAATTAAAAGAAAGAATGGATATGCAGTATCTACCAATCACTGTACGTCACTGATGCAAAGTGGATAGAAATACTTAAGCATTTTGATAGGAACAACATATCATTCAGGAATATTAAGAAAATAATTGAATTTGCGTATATTGGCCAGAACAGAGTCTTTTTTCGATGGTGGATAAGTTTTAGATCTCAGAAAAACGCAGCTGAGCTCAGAAACGTTGAAAGCAATATTACAAGTTAAGTGCAAGTTTTCCAATTCCTGTGTGGTGGATAAGTTTTAGATCTCAGAAAAACGCTGAGCTCAGAAACGTTGAAAGCAATATTACAAGTTAAGTGCAAGTTTTCCAATTCCTGTGAAGAATTTTATAAGAATATTTCAAGTAATGAAGATTTATTAAAAATTTCACTCTGAGAAAAAATACATATAAATAATGTAATTATTTATTTAATATTATTCGTTATATTGATGGTTGTATCTATATAATCATTTCTGATATTTTTTGTATTAAGACTGACATTTTCTGTGTAGTTAATTTTTTGTTATGAAAAGAAGAATGTTTTTAATTTTTTTATTAATTTATCAGAAGTGTTTTTTTCTGTAATTTTTATATTAATAAATACATAAAAAGATAGATCCAAGATATTTTAATGACACAACTAAATAAACTAAGAAAATGGTGTCCTCACGAACGTGTTAAATATGTATGCTCCATTCAAGCGTGAAACAGTTCCGTTGCTTTGAAAATAGAACATGTAACTTTTTAGTTGCCTAGATTTAAAAGTTGCCAGTGCGTGCTCGTCATCAGGGCCAATGTGTTCTATTTTGTCAACTATTCAGTTGCTCAGAGAAAGTTGCTAGTGCACTCTTAACCTAAGAGATATGGTGGCAAACTTTAATGAAGCAATAAGTACGTGATGTAAGCAACGAATGTAAGACAGCGCTGCCAGATCCTTTTTGTCGAAAATCCGTAAAATCAAGTTCTAGAGAGGAGAAAAATCAGTATAAATCAGTATACCGCGCTCTCGTGGTTCAATGCGAAAACTAAGTCTTTCTGGACGGATACTTTTTGAATTACATTATATTACCTGAATATAATATAATTTAAAAAACATATCATTATATAAATAATTTAATAATTATTTTTTATAATTTAATAAGCTTATCATTATATAAGCAATGCAGGCGATCCCGTTTCCGTGTAGGGACCTGTGGGAGGGCCCCCAGTGACGTACTCCGTAACCGCCATTAGAAATCAAAAGCTGTTGAAAAAGAAGAATGACGTATAATATTTATTTGATGAAAACTACAATGTGAAATATAAATACAGAACAAAATGTGAAATTTCAATACAGAATACAATGAAATAAAAATACTGAACGAAATTCCGTCACCTTTAAGATACATTAATACATGTCTTTACTGTAAAGTGTCAAGAGTGGTTGGCAATCAACTTTAGAAACCTTTTGATCTTTGATAAGAGCTTTACCGTGTAAAATGCCGGAAACCGTCTCTGATGAGAGGCTGCTGCGGGATTT
>AYEL01069975.1:0-30938 GCA_000484575.1 Olivierus martensii
CGGCGGCCAATCCACCGCCACCGCCCGTGGCCCCTGCCGCGCTCCCGGAGCGCGCCGGCGACGGCGAAGGGCAGTGGGGCGAATTGCCGGCTCGGCCGGTGGCCATGGGGACCGCCCGCGAGCTGCCGCGCTGGCCAAAAAAGCCCTGAGCATCCGCCCGCGCTCGGTCATGGGTGCGGATGCCAGGAGCAGACCCGGAGCCCTGCGCGGCGGTCTTGGCGGCGCCCTGAGCCAGGGTGCGGAGGGCGCCATCCAATGGTTGCCGACCCTGCTGCGTGGACGTCCCCGACAGCGCCGCGACCTGCTTCGCCAGCCGCGCAGCAGGCGGCCGGGCGAACTCTGGCTGGTGATCGTCGATGCCTCCGCCAGCACCCGCCGGTACGGCGCCCTGGCCCAGGCCAAGGGGTTGCTGGCGACGCTGTTCGAGGAGGCCTATCGGCAGCGCGTCCGCCTGGCCGTGCTGCACGCCACCGGGCAGCAGGCGCAATGGCTCTGGCAGGGGCAGAAGGCTTCGCGGGAGTTGCAGGACTGGCTGCGCCAGCTGGGCGCCGGCGGCGGTACGCCGCTGCTCGACGCCCTGCACCAGGCCGCTGGCTGGCTGGCGCGCCGACAGCGGCAGAAACCCGCCGAGCATCAGCGTCTGCTGGTGCTTACCGACGGCCGCCTGCGCGACTGGCCGGCGCTGCCGGAGGCTGCCTGCCCGAGTCTGCTGATCGACCTCGAAAGCGGCCCGTTGCGCCTGGGCAAGGCCGAGCGCCTGGCCCGGGAGCTGGGGGCCGAGTATCGGCATATCAGTGAATTGAACGAAGTCTGAGGGCGTTTCGGCGAGCCCTGCGGCTTTTTCGGTCAAATTGTATTTCGACTGTCATTCAATAAATATTATGCGCGTAATATCTTGCTGCGATCCAGCCAATCCATCTCGCGGAGATATCCTCATGTCGCCGATTTCAGTCGTTATCGCCGGTTACGCCCGTTCGCCGTTCCACTTCGCCAGGAAAGGCGCGCTGGTCGATATCCGCCCGGATGACCTGGCCGCCGCGGTGCTCAAGGGGCTGGTGGAGAAACTCGATCTCGACCCTGTTCTGCTGGAGGACGTGGTCATGGGCTGCGCCTATCCGGAGGCGGAACAGGGCATGAACATCGCGCGTATCGCCAGTTTCCGCGCCGGCTTCCCGCAGAGCCTCGGCGGCGCGACCCTCAACCGTTTCTGCGGTTCGTCCATGAGCGCTGTCCACTACGCCGCCGGGCAAGTCCTGCTGGGCGCCGGAAATGATTAAATACAAAAATTAGGCGGAAAATATGGAGACTACTTTAATCATAACTCGATGACTGTGACTAAAAGTTGGTTCCAATAGCTGATATTCACCGTGACAAATAATCAAAAATTTCGTAACATAATAATCTTCGACTTCTTTTCGTTCAGAAATTTTTTCAAATCATTAAGCTGATCAAGAAGTTTTAATCACTGACAAGAAATATTTTAGAAAATGGAAATATGAAATGTAGAAAGATATTTAAATAACAAAAACTTCATTAATTTCATTAAATACATAAAAATCTCAAAACAAATAACAGAAAGGAGGAAGTTCATAATTTTATGGTGGGCTGCATTCATTACTGCGCTGGGCCGCGTGTTGGACAGCCCTGGCCTACATGAAAGTTTTGGCTAATCAGTTTTTATTCAATAAATTTTTTGGTTTTAGTCAAGATCTTTCTTTAGTCCATCTAGGATACGACAATAAGAATTTAGTTAAGTAATTTTGTTAATATAATGGTAAATATATTAGATAATAATGGCAAGCTGTTCATATTGTCATAAAAAATTACAATAATTAATCTGTTACTGTTGTATTTGGATATTAATTGAATAATGCCTTTGTAAGATAAATAATTTATTATATTAAACAAAATAAAAGATGATTAAATACAAAAATTAGGCGGACAATATGGAGACTACTTTAATCATAACTCGATGACTGTGACTAAAAGTTGGTTCCAATAGCATGGAACTGTGGTGTAAAAACCACTACCATCCAGTGTCTAGATGGATTCAACTTTTCTGCAACAGTAAAATCCATCGAGATAACATCCACCAATGAAATCCATAATTTTGTGACATTGTTGGCAACCTTGACAGTCAAGATAGTGGAATTCTCTGTCGTTAAATTTCATCTCTTTAATCAAAATTGCATAGAAACATTGTTCAAATTTCTTCTTATAAATATTTTCGATCCAACATTTTTCCTTCCTCAATTTTGTTTCAGTTTCATCATTTACTGCAGTTATTAATATCATTTGGTAAATAATGAGTGCCTTTCGTTACTTAGCATCCATTTTGTTTTACACAAAATGACACATGGGAACAGCATTAAGAAACTTGAGGAAAGTGAAGCTTACTGTGACTATGGGAATCCACAAGCAGAATTGCCCGTGTTCATATATGACCATTTTTGAGCATTCCACTTTCCACGGTGGATAGTGGAACCAATCTTAACTCTTTGCATTAGGTCTCATTCTTGCAATGCTCTGACATTGTCTGGCAACCAGACTTTTGTTTAACATTTGAAATATATACTTCACTAACTTATATTATAAAATATTTTGAAGATTGAATTCTATGGTAGTATTATTATTATTATTTATTTTCATTTGCCAAATCGATTAACTCCATCACTCATACAAAAATTGTAATAAAAAAGAAATGATTACTCCAAGGATGTACTATCTTATGCATTTTATATGTCGTTAGATAAAAGCTATACCTGTAATAATACGCTCTACAATGTTTATTTGAATTTATATTTTAAAGGGAATTTAAAAAACAATGTATGTTATTTTATCATTTTTCTTTCTTTGTTGTTTTGTGGCGTTAATTGATTTGGCAAGTGAACGGCTCATATCTAAATGGACAGAAATCTGTTTAATCAATATATCCATACCAGACTTTGATTTGATAGTTCTCAAATTTTAAGAATTTTATCACCTGAAGACAAATGGAAAGTGTCATATAAGCATATAAGTGGGATGTGTTGCCAATCAGTAAAAAGAAAAAAATTAAATTTACAATAAATTGAAATATTAAAAACAAATTATTATAAATTATTATAGTAGAAGCAGTGATATCTAACAAATCATAACTGGCTGAAACCCTAATACATAACCAGAAAAGACTTTATTATAATAGTTAGGATATCAGAATCAAAGCTATGAAAGTTCTAATAGTAGCAGGAATAAAAGAAATTAAATAGCATATTGGTTACTGAAACAGTTTAAGCAGTACATAAAACTTTGTTACAACTTTAAGTATACAAGATAAAATATAAGTAAGAAAAATTTTTTAAAAAACATATAATTCAAATTCAGTTACGTAATGGAAATAGTATCAACTGTTTTGTGAATCTGTTTTAAACATGACATTAATATAACATTGAAATTTATCCTATAAACTACAACTTAACAATTTTCATATCTTTCTGATTGAAGACATGAAAAGTACAGGTAGGCCTCGATTAGTGCGAATAATTGGTTCCACGAATTTCTCGCACTATTCGAAGTATTAACTCTATGTAAAATATGGTAATTGGTTCTTGCTTTGTGAGATTCCGGCCATTAGCCAACCTTCACGATGAATAACACAATACTAACTTAACACTAACTGTTTAAGAAATATTTATTTTCATATTTTATATCTTTATTCATCATCTAAATTAATAACTTACCAGCTTTTGCTTGAATGTTCGCTTTACTAATCGGTAAAGCGAACATTCGAGCAAAAGCTGGTTGCAGTCTTCAGTCCGTACAGCTAAAAAACGCTCCATTTCTATTACAAAACTTCTATTTCTTGTAGTTGTTTGCAAACCACAATAAGTCGATGCAATTTTACTTTTCTCCTGTATTTCGTTTGCATGTTTTATGATATTCCGTACGGTAGATTCAGGCATTTTGAGATCTCGTCCTATCTTAGAATTAGCGTGACCGCTTTTATGTCGCTCAATCACATCCATTTTTTGCTGTAGCGTAATCACTAACCTCTTCTTTTTTTCGTTTCCTGTTTTATCGTCAAAAGTGTTCTTCCTTTTATCCATTTCGATACTTTTTAAAAGAGAAAATTCTGTACTATACTGTATGTATACGATAGCAAAGCTAAATAATAGTACAGTAATGTTAAACAGTTAACGGCAAAAAGCCCATCTTTCTGATGTTTCACCCCTTCAAAGCCAAGTGACTGTTCTTGGACTGCTCCTCGTCCGGTTTTACTAACCGAAAATTAACGGTAATTTGTTAATTGACATCATAAAAGGAGGCGGAGCTTTGTTAGTAAGACTGGTCTATGCTTACAACTCGCATTAATCAAATATTTGCTCGCACTAACTGAAAAACGGTATCAATTTTATAAGTCGCACTAATCAAAATCGCATTATTCGAACTCGCACTAATCGAGGCCTACCTGTACTATATGTCAGTGGTGTACCCAGAGGCCCCATCTGCCCCAGGCACCAAGCTGAATGGGGGGCCAAGAGCATGGAATATCATTACTATTTGCCAGATATTTGTATAAAAATTTTTATATAATTTTCAGTTCTTAAAAATTATTTAAGAAAATGTGTATAAAATAAAATGTTTATTGAAAATTAAAACAGATGTGTTTTTTTGGAGAGGAAGAGGGGCCAAAAAAATGCCACCCCAGGTACCAAAGATTCTGGGCACACCACTAATATATGTGATTGGATAAGCTATAAATTTTAATGCTAGTAATATAATTTTACTTATTAATAGAAATATAAACTAATTTTATTTTATATTGTAGGAAAAAAAAGAACATGATAAAATTGTTAATGCAATTGCAAATTTACTTATTAATCATGGATGTGATCCAAAAGCAATAAATAAAGAAGGTGATTCACCATTTTCTTTAGCTGCACAAAAGGTAAATAAATTTTTCTTTTATAAATTATCAAAATAAGACATACATAAAACTGCTATCTTCAATATAAATAGTTTAAAATTAAAAGTACAATAATATAATAATAGAAGTTGGTCATAAACCAAATATTTAGATACATTTATAATTTGTAAAACAATCATAGTCTGGCAGAATATATAAATCCTAATTAGTAAAATAATGCGCGTATAACAGGTAGATTAATTATATTGCGCAAAACGTAAATTTATAACCTATTAGCTAGCAGCCATGCATTTCATATGTGACTACCCGAGTTATCGTTGATTACATTATATTTCTTTGATCTTTCCGTAATCGTTAGAGTTTCTATAAAACGGCCATCTTGTATGGACATCCATACCCTAACGATTACGGAAAGATCGAAGAAATATAATGTAATCAACGATAACTCGGGTAGTCACATATCAAATGCATGGCTGCTAACTAATAGGTTATAAATTTATGTTTTGCACAATATAATTAATCTACCTGTTATACGCGCATTATTTTACTAATTAGGATTTATATATTCCGTCGGACTATAATTGTTTTACAAATTATAAATGTGTGTAAAAATTTGTTTATGACCAACTTCTATTATTATATTATTGTACTTTTAATTTTTAAAAAACATACGTGCTATTCCGTTTTCTATTATTCCATGTAAGTTCGTTTTAGCAAGTTCGCTGATGATGACCAAAACATGGTCGAAAACGTTTCGAATTCTAAATAAATAAACGTACTTCTGCTACTTAGTGCTTGATTTGTTTTCTACTATAAATTATTATATTTGTATAAAATAATTTGAGTTAAACAAATGAAATTTGAATAATGTTAATCTGCAAGCAGTCAGATTTATATAATTAAAATATAGACATCTCTAAAATATATGATTAAATCTCATTTATTATGTAAATTTTATAGAATTGTTAGGTATGTTATAATCATTCTGTATTTGCATATTATTCCCAGAAGGCAAGCGAGATAGTTGCGTAAGGCGAAAATTAAGAGAGGACATGAAAAGGCAGTTGCAATTTTATACACAAGCTTAATTATATTTAGCTTGATAATATTTCGTGCTATAGAGTCTGTCTACAAAGACACAATGGTGCATTTTTCTAATGGATAATACTTATCAAGGAAGAGAGAAACTAATGCGAAGTAAATATTTATGTTTCCCCTCATGTTTAACTGCTTCATGCATATTGCAAATATGCTCTATTTATTATTATTATTTTTAACATAGATACCACTTTATTTTCATTAAAAGCTGTAAATAATCCCATTCTAGATTTACTGTCTCCCAACGCAATCCAAGTTTTTTGTATGTTTTTCAGTGATTATGTTTCTGATATTGTTAAATTTTTGGTTCCAAAGCATTAGATATGTTTATGTATTAATGTGAGTGAAGAGGAGAGAGGGGGTGCCATTTTCTTATGTTGCCTCAGGTGACAAAATATCTAGATCCAGTACTGATTATCCCATTTCATTATTGGATGTATTTGTAATAAATTAGACAATGAATAGGTTAAAATGCTTGGCCATGACTTAGAGTTATGTCTGAAATTGTGTCTTATCAAACGAGTGTGGTTGTTTGAGTCATGTGACAGCATCATGACAGAGATGCAAAACACATATACAGTTGAGTCTCTGCAGTCCAACACTTCTCCAGTCCGACACCTCCAGTTGTCCGACACTCTGCGAACCGCCATGCCACCCACGTGAAATTTTCATATCACAACTTGTTGATGTGCGAGAGAGAAAAATTGACGTAAACAAATTGTCACTTGCTATTTGTTTGTTGCACATGCATTATAAATGGACCAATTTTTAAGTTCAGTACACCATTTACTGTAAAATAGTGTTTTTACTGTATCAATATATTGTTATTTATCTTTACATTATATCATAAATTGGAAAAAGTGAAAAACGAAAATACAAGATGGCAGAAATAATTAAGAAACTTGACTTGGGATTAAAGTTTAGTGATTTGGCTTCATTATATGGTATTAGATGAGTCACCATTTATGACATTAAAAAATAAACTGAGCATATTCATTTGTGTAATTCCATTTTTTTCATTGAACATTCAATAATCCAACAAATCTCTGAAATCCAACAAGCCCCGGAACCATATGTGTTTGAATTAGCTGTAATTCAAAAAAATAATTATTAATCTAAAATATAACTTAAAACTTTATCCGCTTCAGATTAGGGAGACTCGATTATAAACAACTAACGTACAGGGGATAAACCATTTTACAAATTAATAACGAACAAGCCAAACTTCCCCTGGCGGATAAAGTTATATTTTTAGATTAATAATTATTTTTTTTTGAATTACAGCTACGGTGCCACCATCTATTGAATTAATGATTAAATAATTTTATAATTACGTACTAGGGTGGCGCCATCTAGTGACTAATGATTAAACTATAATTTTATAAATTTATTTTCCCGAAATAAAATTTTCGCACCGCACCGGAATCGAACCGAGATCTTAGGGGGTTGGGGCGTTGACCCAGAGATCCCGGTTCGATTCCGGTGCGGTGCGAAAATTTTATTTCGAATTTTCGTTACGGCCTAGTCCGGTAAAGTTCCATAGTAATGAATACTTAAGCTTCCCGAAATGGAATTTCCGCCATGTCACCGTGGTCTAACTGGTTAAGGCGCTGGGGCGTTGACCCAGAGATCCCGGTTCGATTCCGGTGCGGTGCGAAAATTTTATTTCGGGAAAATAAATTTATAAAATTATAGTTTAATCATTAATCACTAGATGGCGCCACCCTAGTACGTAATTATAAAATTATTTAATCATTAATTCAATAGATGGTGGCACCGTAGCTGTAATTCAAAAATAATTATTATTCTAAAATATATAATTGAGTAAAACATATTACAATTATTTATACATTTTCTAAAGATTTTTGAAGCTATATTTATTTAAAAATTACAACTAAATGAATAAAGAAATTCACAAATAAAAATAATAATAATATTTACTTATATTTTTACTTTACTTATACTTTATATATTACATTTTGCTAATTCCAAAGAAATATACTAGTAATTTTTTTTAAATGATCCGTTAGATCAAATTCAGTATGTATCAATTCAGATCAAATTGTTCAATTATTAATTATAAATTGACAACTGATGAAAGGCTACAGCATGAAAATATTTTTGTTATTTGCTATAATTGCTGAATAAAATTGTTCCAGAAAAATAAGAGAATTGTTTATCTTATACACAAGGCATTAAAGCTTCACAAATATAATGCCATATAATACAGGGTGGTCATAAATTATTGAGTGCATTTTAAATAATGAATAGTAAATGAATCAAAGAACTTATTCAACTTTATTATATATCAAATCATAGAGCAATTCAAAAAGTTTTTTACATATTCACAAAAATTTAAAACATTTCAATGTATGCTCCATTTGTGCATACATTTTTCACCAAGCCTAAAGTAACTAAAATTATGTATCTGGACATGCTAGAGTGTTATGTCATACCATAGCTGGAATACTACAATCAAATATTTACTTTCAATTGGATAGTGTACTGCTACACTGTGGATTGACTGAAGCTATCTGGTGGTCAATCCACCAGATAGTGCTGTTGAGTGGAGACTATACTCATATCCTATCATGTACTTTGCACACCATGCATCCAGTTTCTTTTCTATCTGATAGCATGAGGATCTAAATTTTTCAATGATAGGTCTTGCTATAACTAGCTTTAGCATGGACATCATGATTATAATTAAGGAAGGAAAATACCACACTGAAATGACAGTCTATAGAAAAAATACATACATTCCATTTCTGATCCCCAATTACTCATCAGACCTGTGGCTTTATAAAATTTCCTTGTTCAAATCTTTCTTGAGAAGGATAGATAGATACATTACAGTATATCCCAAGTTAAGATGAAGGAATTAAACTAATTAGAGACAGCCATTAATTACAAGAATTAATGGCTGAGGTGTTCACTATCTTCCATGAAAAATTAAAGAGAGGTGCAATTTTCAATATATAAGTGTTTCTACTATTTTCTTACCTAAATTTGTAACAGGTTATGGACCCAGGAAACACCAAGAAAATTGTAAAACTGAAAAGTTGAGAGTGTAAACAACTAGTCAATAAGTTTCAAAGGTTAAGTCATTCATCATTTATTATAACTCTCAAGCAGTATATCAAGATAAGTTAAATCTGATTATGCAAATTCATAAGTATGTTTTTCAGATAAAATGTAAGTTCTACAGAAGAGATTACTATCAATGGAAATTTCAAATGAAGTGTGCCTTAAAAGCAAGGTCTATCAAATTAATAGTGAATGGCTGTGAACTAAAACCAACTGAAGTTGTAAGGGAACTTGATGAATGGAATAGACATAATGCTATCACAATTTTTACATTAATTTCCACAATCCACAATGGATTTATCGCAGATAACTTTGTTTGAAAATTGCAAATCTTTGGCTGAAATACTCAGGAAACTAGATTCTATTTACTATTGGGAGTCTGAAACAAACAAAATGATGGTGTAGAAAAGATATTATCAATAAAAAATGGATTTGAAAGACTCAATAGAGCAACATATCATTAAAGCAAAAAAAGCATAAACAAGAGATTTCAAGAGACTGGAGAAAAGGTTAGCAATGCTTCTATTGTGACTAAAATTTTAAGATCACTGCTATCAAAGCACAGAAACTTTAGTTAAGTATGGCTTTCTGTGGCAGAAGATAAACAAACCATTGAAAATCTGACAACTCATCTGTTGGATGAAGAAGCCTCTGAAAAACGTGAAGAAGCACTTACAACAGCTACACTTGGCAGCATCAATAAAAAACAGGATTCAAAACCTCAAAGAAAAGGCAAAATCAAAGTGACATGCTATAATTACAAGAGAAAAGCAATATTGCACATAAAACTAAGTCTCCAAAAAGGAATAGAATATCTTGAAGTGACAAAAATTCAAGAGAGACTCATGAGCAGAGTCATTTCTTGTCATTCAACATCTTTCAGAATAATAAATCAGACAATGCTGTCAACTTTGTTCAGGAAGTATAGATTCTTCATAGTGGAGCATCAGCTCACGACTGTACATCTTATGCTAGAAGATGTAAGCCAATCACAATTCTTTGGAGATTCATCAAACATAAAAGTGATGCAATTGACAGCTTCAAGACATTCTACAGAACAATAAAGAACAAATATGGTTATTCAGTAAAAACTTATACTGATAATGGAAGAAAATTTATCAATAATAATTTTAAGGAATTTCTGAAAATATATGATATCAGTCTGGAAACAGCAGTTTCTTACATATTTGAACAAAATGGAAGAGCTGAAAGAGAAATTCAAACAATAGTTGAAGTTACACATTCTATGCTATATGGAAGAAACATGCCCAGAGTATTTATGATTGAAACAGTTAGCAAAGAGCTACTTACATATTTAACAGAACTCCCACAATTAATATTCCAAGCTCTTATCCATATGAGATTTGGACAGGTAAGAAATCTATTCTCACACATACAAACCTTTGGATTGAAAGCTTTCATGATAGTTCTAGAAGTATTTTCAAAGAAACTTGATCTTAAAAGTAAAAAGATAATTCCAATTGGATATAATGGAAATTCCAACAATTACAGACTTTTAGATCCCAAAATAAAAAGGATTAAAATATCTAGAAATGTATTATTTAAAATGAAGGTAAAGGCTAGAATAATAAGGAAATCCCAGTCATTAACTCGAATCAGCAAGAATCAGATCTCAGAATAAACCAAGACCCTATTGAAAAGGGTGAGGAAATATTACAGGAATAATCAAACAAAAACAAATTCAAATGTGAAAATAAATCTGAAATAAGGCATTTCTATAATTTACATCCAAAAGGAGGTCTCAGATGTCCCAAGCAATACATAACAAATAATGCTTACTAAATTATAGTTCTCTCTACTGAACATAAGACACCACAAACTTATGAAGAAACTATAGAGAATCTTGAAGCTAATAAATGGAATGTTGCAATAAAAGAAGAGGTCAATGTACCAGTGGTGGCTCGCCTATAAGGACTGCAGGGCTGCAGCCCTCCCACCAAAATGAAAACATTTTTAAATTGTCTGGAACCAAAGGTGATGTAACTCTGGAGTATTCCTGTATATAGAGTGTAACAAAAAAGCAGTCTGTTACTTTAAAGGTGAGTAGTACACATCAAACAATTAAAAAAAGTTTCTATGAATATATGTCTGCAATAAGAATATCAGTTAAGTTAAGAACTTGGATATGTCTGCAAATGAGTTCTATCAAATTATGGGCATTATAAATTTTTGAACATAACCAAAACTTTTCCAAAAAGTTTTTAACATGGTAATTAGCAATTTTGAAATCATTGTGAATAAAATATATTTAATTCAGCCCTATTACAGTTTTCATGACCATACATCAAGTGCATGTCTGCCATTTATTTAAATGTAATGCTCTATTACAGCAATTAATACTAAATTGTACTTTTTGAAAAATTTTTGGGTATAGTCTGACAGGATAATTGAAGACATTGATGATTTGATTGCTGTTGAGCACAATAGCAATCCTTGTGGTGGAAGTGGAAACTTTGTTTCAGAATTAAGCCTGGAACACAACAACACTTTTCTGCACAGAATTGCAGAAAGAGCGGCAAAAAGCAGAAAGAAATTTATGCGTATATAAGCAGAAACAGGGCAGAAAACTGACATTAGCACAGCTCAAGTTTTTCATTCTGCTAGAGGTTTCTGCCTAACTACAACCAATCATAACATTGTTTACATATGACGTCATATACGTTTAAAACGTGGCGGAATGTAAGCGATCATTGCCTGCTGTAAATACTGAGATATTTATCAAAGACATAAGAAAATATTCCTGTCTTTATGACAAAAAGAATAAAAATTACAAGGATATAGTTTTAAAGCAGTCTATATGGAAAGCTGTAGGCATACGGCATAATACAACAGGTAATAAATATTCTGAAAAGAACATCCGATCATATTTTGCCTGATGCAGAGAAATTATAATAGAATATAATAGAAATATAATATAAATAATGATTTCCTTTTAAAAAAATATTTCATATTTAAAAAATATTTGAAATTATTTTTAGAATATATTTATAAACTAGCATACCCGTGCTCGGCATTGATCGGGCAGTTCGTGGTGTAGTACTTAAGTTATCTCTTTCTCTTAAATTATAACCTTTTAGATGACTTTCAAGATTTTCTTCAATATATTCTGAACAATGTACTGATAAAGAACAAATGTGTGTGCACACATCTTTTTCTTTATCAGTACATGCTAGGGATGAGAAAGCCCCCCCTTTCCTACAAGAACAAGATGTGGATTCTTGTATCAAGACTGATGAACAGAAGCCTAGTAGACTCAAAACAGATATTCAAAATAAAATATTCTATAGAGGGAACCTAACAATACCTTGATATAAAGCAAGATTATGTGCTAAAGAATATTCACAGAAGGAAAGAATTGACTACACTGAAATCTTCTTACCAATTACAAGGTATCATACTATTTGTGTTATTCATAATAGTATCACAATGTGATCGTGTCATTATACAGTTCAGTGTCAAAACCACATTCCTACAAGACAATTTACAAGAAGATATATATATGATTCCACTTAAAGGAACAAATATTGATCACAAATACACTTGCAAACTAAAAAAATCATCCAGATGTTGGAACAAGAAATTTGATAACTTCTTGAAAGCTTTTGATTTTAAATAGTGCAATGCTGACAGCTGCACCTATAGAGGAGAATTTAAAGGAAACAAAATATTTTTCACCTTCTACATAGACAATAATCTTATACTAGCACTGAAGAAAGGCATCTTGCATGATATAAGAAGTGAACTGAAGAAAAATTTAGAAATAACGCTAACAGAACAGAATTACTTCATTAGAATGGAAATTATACAAGTTTTAATCCTATGTTCTAAACTAGTGATGGGCAAACTATGGCCCATGGGCCACATGCGGCCCATCACGACGATTTGTGTAGCCCACGGTTCGTGCACAAGTATAAGATTTTTTTTAAAATTTTACCATAAAAACATTAAATTACATAAACAAGCAACATAATTATTTAATTAAATTTAGATTTATGCTAAAACGCTCCCTTAAAAAAAATCTGGAATGTGCCCACTCGACTTTTGGATATTTTTGAATATATAACCTATTGGGGCAATGGATTTTGACCAATGGCCATGAAAATTTGTTGAAAACGGAATTTTGGTTTTTGGCATGATCACAATATTTTCCTCTACTATGAATACCTCATGTATGAAACTAAAAACATTTTTTACATGCAGCCTGCTAGACAATGTGGCCCGTGGTCAGAAAAGTTTGCCCACCACTACTCTAATAAGGGACTTGATTAGTTCTTGGGTTTTGTCTTGATATGTAGCATGCGACTAAAACTTAGATCAGAGAAGCCAGCAAGTTCACTTTCTAGATTTACAAATCCAAATAGATAATGATGCTTATGTAACATCAGTATATAGAAAATCATCATATTGTCATCACTATAATTCCAGCCTGGTCAAATGACCCAATTAGGTATAAGAAAGCATCTTTTCAAGCATATTTTAAATGGCTGTTTACACACTGTTCTACCCAAACTACAAAACAACAAGAGCTAGATTTCATAATTAGGATAGGAATTAAAATGGATACATGCACAAGTTTATTATAAATATTTATAATTAGATCCAGAATAACTTCAATGCACAAACTCATTCACAAGCCATAGATGAGCGTCTACCATCCACAAATAGAAGGTACTTAAATATACCATATGAAGGGGCTAAGTTTGCACTTATGAAATCTACAGCAAAGAAATTACACATGACATTAGCAGTTAAAAGAAATTCTACTTTGTTTACAATAAGGAACCATACAACAGCAAGTAGTGCTCTGGGATTTATGTTATACCTACACTCTGTAAAATAAGTAGAAGGACACAAGAAAAATTTTCACAAAACATAAAAGAAAGGATTTTTTTATTCATGAAAAGTTTCATGAAGAACATAAGGGGATGATATAAAAATAAATGACAAATTGAAATAATTTACAGACAATAGTAAATAATTTATATCACATGACAACTTGGCACTCTGAATATATATGTAAAAAAAGTAGGAGGACACTTACAAATAGTAAAGGCACAACTTGGCACTGAATAAATATATAAAAAAAGTAGGAGGACACTTACAAATAGAAAAGGAAAAATAAAAGATTAATATGAGGTTTTCTTTCCATTAGCGCGTTTTAACCTCAAAGACTCGATTTGGCATAGAAACAAAAAGAGCTTGAATTTCAGTTTGGCAAACATTGGCCCAGACTGTGTCAAGAGCTTCCCGGAGTTTGTGTATAGATTCATATTGTCTGCCTCCGTCATAAACACATTTAACCAAAATTGCCCAGATGTTTTCCACAATGTTCAGGTCTGGGCTTCTTGATGGCCACGGTAAAACCCGGACATTGTTGTTTGCAAACCAGGTTTTCACACCTCTAGCCGTATGGATGGAAGCTCCATCTTGCTGAAAAATCCAGTCTTCTCCACCTAGATCAGAGCCATAAGGAAGAAGTGCTGATTGAAGTAAATGAATGTAATCTGTATGTTTTAGTCGGCCATGTAGAAAGGACAGGCATGTTCTTCCCCCATATCCAACAGCAAGCCACACCATCAAACTTCCTCCTCCTTGCTGTCGAGTTGAGTAATGTTGCTCCTCATTTCCTAGACAATGCCAATAATATTGAGAGCCATCAGGACCGTCTAAATTAAACTTTTTCTCGTCCGAGAAAACAACAGACAACCATTCCGTACACCAAGACATGTGTTCTTTAGCCCAGGCTAAGCGATTAACTATGTGTTTATTCGTCCACTTAGGATGATGCTTCCGCTTCTTAAACTCGAAGGCTTTGGATTGCTTAACGTAATTATAAATGGTTTGTCTGCAAACATGTGTTAGCCCTGTTTGTCGGTGGACCTTTGAAATGCTAGCACCTTTCTTTTTTAACTGTCTGCAGATGTTTCTCTGGTCACGAGGTGAGAGTTTTTTCGGTCTCCCAGTCTTCTTTTTCTTCCCATGGGTTTCAGGGTTTCTCAGGAATGACGAAATAGCATTTCGGCCTACTTTAACATACGTGCAATTTCCCTAACACCTTTTCCAGTCTGTTTGAATGCTAGTGCTTGGCCCTTTTGAAAATTGCTTAAAGGAATTCCTCTTGGCATTCTGACGATAAAGCCTAATCATTAATTAACAGCAAGAAAGTATTCTTGTCTCAACAAGTGCTGCTATGATTACTGTATAAAAATATGCAAATTACTTACGTGTTACATTCAATACATACTCATAACAATTAATGTCCTCCTACTTTTTTACATATTTATTCACAGTGCCAAGTTGTAATGTGATATAAATCATTTACTATTTCTTTAAATTATTTTCAATTGTCATTTATTTTTATATTCATCCCTTTATATTCTTCATGAAACTTTTCATGAATAAAAAATCCTTTCTTTTACATTTTGTGAAAATTTTTCTTGTGTCCTTCTACTTATTTTACAGAGTGTATTTGTAATATAACACTTAATCAATGTGAAGAATATGTGGCATAACTTCTACAAACTTGTCCTTAAGGATTAAAGAATATCAATGTAATATAATGAATGGCAATCTCTCTACCACCTGGCTAAGAGGTTCTATGAGTACAACTTACAAATAATATGGAATGAGGCAAGAATTGTAAAAATGCATTCAAGTAACAAAGATTTGTTCCTTGAAGAATCATTAGGAAATTTCTTTCTTTGTGCCATTACTACAGTTATTTACAATCAATAACAGTTCAAAAGCTCATTAAAGTGAAAAAGAAATTTTTATTACCGTAGAACTTTTCGGCTTTAGTAAGCCATCTTCAGTGGTTGATTTTAACAAAAAGAATAAACCATTAGATTGTATATTAAATATAGTCAATAACCATCTGTTATTGACTATATTTAAGAAAAAGTGAAGAGTATATGATAATAGCATAACTGTTTTAGATATTTTCAATCAATCAAGCATATCCATTTCTAATGCATAGCAAAATAGCATAAATTATATGTAATTATTAATATGTTGATTCTATATAGATAGTATACATTTTTTTGTTAAATTATTTTTTTAATGTAAAAATTTTTACTAATTTAACTTATAGTATTTATTACAATGTTATTTAATTAAAATTTATAGAGTTGTCTTTATTTTATGCTGCAAACCAATGTATGTATGTAATCGAATACATAATGGTCTACATTTACATTTTTGTATTCTGACAATAGAAAATTGAAGATGATCTCTTTGAAAGATTGAAAATGTTTTTTAATAAATGTTTATTGTTATTTTTTGAACTTAATTACAATTAATGCTTTGTTTTTAAGTGTGTAGTTCTTAATTTAGCAGAGTTTTTGGATTAAAAGCAAATGATTGATAAATGATATTAAAAAACTAATTAGGGATATAACATCTGTGAATTTTGTCATCTTTTATTAGAAAATAATTTTCTTTATCCACAAGGCATGACAACTATTATATCTAACAATTAGAGATTTCAATTAAATCATACTTTTGTATCATTTCATTCCATTATTGAACAAATACAATGATGTTTATAAGTGAAAAATTATCAAATATTATCCCTTCTACTACTAGAAAGTATTCTAAGAATATAACTTTGACTTATAGGATATTTATAGGACATTAGGCCTATGGAGTTTTGGTTCCAGTTAGTCATGATTTTCAGGAACCTAAGTCTGATAATAAGAGAGTACTACTGTATATTATTTATGTCACAATTATTGTTTTATATTAAGTATTATATATTTAAAATTTAATGCTTTACAATGTTATATGTATTAATGTATTTAAATATTCATATATAAACTAATTTTCAGTTTATATAAATGGTCCTCAACTTATGATGGGTTTTGGTTTTGAACTTTATGTACCTCATAAGTTGAAATAGTCAGAAGTCAAAAATATCACTACTAATGTTTACTATGACACTATACATTATCTTAATAAATATAATAAACACAAAAAAAAAAAGATTTCCATATATTATATCATTTGACCAGAAATTTGAACCCATAGAATTGCATTGACCAATCAGAATTTTTTGTTGCATTATTGTTGTAAGTATGAGTGGTTGTAAGTTGAGGTAGTCATAAGTCAAGGACTATCAGTATATGAATATTTAAATAGTATGTGATGATAATAGTTAAATCAGGAACTCAGGAATTTAAAAGTAATTGTAAATGTCTTATTATCATTTTACATTAAATTATAAGTCATTCTATCTGAATATAGTGATTTGTAATTTATTATAAAACTGATGTTAAAAGCCAAAAACATTATTAAATGTATATGTTTTAGTATTATAAATTATTGTAAATAATGCAAAGTGACAAAAATAAAAGGCTTTAGATAGGAATAAGGAAATTATAAACTTAATTGAATAAACTTTAATAATCGCTTTTCATTAAAGTTTATTCAATTAAGTTTATAATTTCCTTATTCCTGTCTAAAAGGCTGTTATTTTTGTTATTAATCAGAAGACAGTGGTACTTCAAATAATTTAATGCAAAGTGTTTATTAACATTTTTATTTAATGCTAAAAAATAGAAAATAATTAGATGGATATAAACTTCATTAATATTTAATATTTCTAGTTTATAGAAATAATATTGTACATTCATCAAATAAATATATTAAATATCAGAAAGAAAAAACAAATATTACAATTTAAAAATAAATCTTCTATTTTTTAAAATTGGATTCATATTTAAATTCACTAAAATGAAGTTATATATATCAATGCAATTGAAATAATCATGTGTAATCTGCTGTTCAATATCATTCTAGAACAAGTCAACATAATTTTTGTTCACTTGCTTATTATAACAATTGAAATAAAAGTTATCAAATATACTGTTTCAGCAAACATGAGAAATTAGAATTATAAAATAAAATACAAAAGTATTTCACTTTTTCGACTCTGATTCAATATAATAATAACCAGTGCTCGAAATAATTTCAAAAATCCAGTGGCCAGAAAAAATTTCTGATCGAATTTTTTTTCCTTTAATCCTTATCTCATATTACATGGTTATAAAGAACATATCCTCGACTTTTCATTATCTTCTTTAGATTGATTTACACAGTTTACAATTTAATGGAACATATCCTTCTATTTTGTATGAATTCTGCATCTCATTTTACACGGTTTCAGTTTGCACAATTTTTCCAGGAACGTATCTACCGTGTAAATCAAAGGCTGAATGTACCTTGAAATGGCAGCAAAATTTACAATGACAATATGGCTTAAAATGAAATTAGTGGGTAAAAATACAACTAACGCTATTTGTGGGAAAAAACGTAATTATTTTCTGAATAACCCAATACAGTGGTGCTTCACAATTCAACGTCCCACAATTCGATAGTCTCGCAATTCGACATTTGAGTTTCGTGGGTTGGCGCATGTGCATGTATAGAATTGTATGATGTCATTTGCTATTTGTCAGTTCTTTTTTGGCTACTTTGGTGTTTTGCCATGTTTTTTATGTTAATTTTCAATTCTACATTTTTCAGAAAGTAAAAATTTTGTAATTATTATTATTTTTAGGCTGAATGTACCTTGAAATGGCAGCAAAATTTACAATGACAATATGGCTTAAAATGAAATTAGTGGGTAAAAATACAACTAACGCTATTTGTGGGAAAAAAACGTAATTATTTTACACGGTTTCGGTTTGCACGATTTTTCCAAGAATGAATCTACCGTGTAAATCGAGGGCTGAGTGTATACATATAATATAATTTAAAAGTGGAAATCTAATAAATCATTTTAAGATGTTTTTTGCTTTACTTTATAATAAGATTCAGTAATTAATATCATACATATTATCTAACATACATAAATATATTATATACTAATCATATTCTTCTCTTCCACTAATAAATGATTAATGCTGTAATTAATAAAAATTAAAATTTATTTGTATTATAAAAGAGTAAAATACAGAAATAAGATTAATTCGGTAAAGTAAAAATAATAGTTTCTTCGTTATGAAGTTATAGATTTTCTTAAATTATCAATAATAAATATCGGAATGATTAATTCATTGATAAATAAAACGAATTGAGGATTTTTTCTATTATAATTATAAATTGTTTAAATCGATGATTATAACATCGAAATACTTAACGTTTAATAAATCTGAAGTTGCACACACAATTGTTATATTAAAATATTTCTAGCTAGAAATTAAAACAATTATTATATACAAGACATGCATATAGATATACAACAACATGAGGCAGTGTTAACGTTTTTCTTGTTAATATTTGTCAACATTAAAAATTTAATATTTATACAAAATGAATAGATAATTTGCTATAATTAAAAAAGGATAGGGCCAAGTATACTAAAGGAAGGCATCGGCTCGGTATCAATGATTACCATTCGTTGTAATAAATTCATTTTAATCATCAGAATAGTTATTCAGTGGACTAATAAAATGATTTTATATCCATTTTATTGTTTAAATAAAATGGATATAAAATAAATGAAAATACAGTACTGTGCTGTCTTTCATAAGACTACTATTGTTTAAATAAAATGGATATAAAATAAATGAAAATACAGTACTGTGCTGTCTTTCATAATTAAGCTGACTATAATATTGCAAGGAAGGCTATTCAATAAGAAAGTCATAGAACTTTTCTTATAGTTATTCAGTAATTATAAAAAAAGCGAATGCGACTTTCTATTCAAATGAATTTTAAATCAAATATGATACCCAGTTTCAATCGGGAATATTTTCATTAGATATCATATGATAGTCATGCTGACTACTATAACGACTTAATTTATACTTTTTAAAAATTTAATTGATTTTTATTGAAAATCATATTATATTCTAATAAAAAATGATTAATTCATAAAAAATAATATTTTAATTATTTTTAAATAATAAAAATAATAAACACTACGTGAAATCTCATTCATGCCAGAAGCTAAGAAATAAAACTTGCTTTAAATTGTTAAAAGATTCCGATATTATTTTTATCTCAACAATGAAAATAGATTTATTTCGTTGTCAAAACTTAAATAAAAGATTTTTAAATCATCAAACATTTTGTAAATCCTATTATTAAATTCGTATACAATAAATTCTTTTATTAGATATTAAGAATAACGACATCAATTTTACTGCTGTTGAATAAAAAATCGTGATTTTTTTTAAGTTACTGAATTATTATAAATATTAGAATAATCCTTGTACAAAAATATACAGTTTAATTATGAAAAGGAACAGTGTTTCTCATTTATTCTATTTTTATACTTAGATAGCTCATATGAAATTATCTCGAATATTAATATTTGATATCAGTAAAACTTATTATTAAGTTTAACAGGGATATTAAAATACAAAAGTTTTCACTATTATATAATAAATAGTAAATAAACATGTCTACGATAGGCAGAAGATAGTCATATTTCTTCAAGTGGCGCGAATATTATGGTAGCTTGGATCAAAGTTTTTTGTCAACTGATATTATTTCTCAATGTGTTGATTATTAACAGACCTTATCACAGAGTGCTCACATCAATGTAGAGCAGACTGATGACGATGGCCATTGACAGCTAGGATTCAGACAGAGAAATATTTTCCAAGATATGGGATCCAGATTCAGTTTTACTATTAGGTCCTCCGGTGAAAAATCATGGTGATTCCAGATGGTCAATGTGGCCGACAACACAACAAAATTAGCGTTTTAATTTTTAAAAATTAAAATTAAAATATTATTATTTTTAAATTTAAATTAAAATAGCCGTTGAATTTCAGACCGCCATATTGAATTCATCATTTTGAAATTTTAGGAAACTATCATCAGATTCGTAATCTATAGCCCCGAAGAGTTTGATTTTTCGTCAAATAGGACTAAAATTGAAAATCCGTCGAATTTGAGAGCTGCTATTTTTATTGATCCCCTTTTGAGTATAATTTTTCAACCAACCAGTATGCAAAGGGATATTTTTCTCCACATAAAACACTCAAATGATTTACGAACAAAACATTGCGTACGAATTATGTTCGTAACTAGAAGAGCGCCTTTACTTTATTTTGAAAGTATAAAATCATATTTTAACATTTTTTCCATCTTACTCATTCAAAAATTCTGAGTGTATTTATTATATTAAGTTATAGTTAAATTCTGTGAGATGTTTTTATTTACTGAAAGATAAATGTAAATAATGAATAATAAGTGCTAAACAGAAGTTAAGATAATATACAAAATAAATTTTTCGTTGAAAATTTGAAATTGAAATTATGCATAGGTATGACTATACAATATACCTCATTAGAGAAGAATTAACAAGTTAAAAATACAGAAAATAAAAAGCTTACTTGACCATGGCCGCAGATAGAGCCTTCTGCTGCTGGCCTAAACGATACACAGAATCCAGATGAGGTATCATAACAAAAGAGTTGAGCGCAAACTCGAGCATCTTTCTAAGAAAAAGTATATGATAAGACAATTAATTATAAAATTATGAATATTTTTAAATTTGCCTAATAAGTTATATAAATATAATTTATACTAAACAAAATTTTATACAATACGTTAAATACAGTAAAAAATAATTACATTAAATTCTGGAATTAATTAATTAAGATAAGTTAAACAATTAAATTTTAAGTTATACTTACAAAACAAGCAGTGGTACCCCTATCTTTCCGACATTGATCATCTAAAGACATGGTTGTACCAGGAAGAACTCTCGATAATATTTGGTTGTCATGCGGATAATTATATAAACAAACAGCAGTTTCTCCCCTAAAAATTAAAACGCATATTTGGAAAAAATTTTGATATATTTATAGTAAATGCTCAAAATATAATATAGCATTAATAGTTTTTAATTACTATATGGATATATAGTTGAGTCTCTGTAGTCAGACACTTTGCGAACCGTCGTTCCGCCCACGTGAAATTTTCAAGTCAACTTGTCGATGTGCGAGAAAGAGAAACTGATGTAAATAAATTGTCAGTCGCTATTCGGTAGTAGCTATTAATACTTTTAATTATGCTCTTTTGCATAAAATGTCCAAAAAATTTTATAAACTATAAACTAATCATATAGAACAGATAAACAAGATGACAGTGAATATAAAGATAAATTAACTCTTAAAAAATTAATAACAGTTTAGATTTAGGAAGTTATAATCAGCTAATAAAGTTACAATTTTAAATGAAATTAATATCTGTAAAATAGAATTTATTAATGCTAGAACAGAATATTTAATATTTTATAAATATAATAAAGTAAGGCTTTTTTGTAATTCTCAGAAAGTTAATAAATTTTAAGGAGGCTTTTTATTTTCTTGAAATTTATCACTTTTCTAAAAATTAAATTTTGTTATCCTTTAATATACTTCCAGAAATTTGATATGTAAAATATACTTTGTACTTTTAAAATATACTATACTTAGGAAATCAAAATATTGTATAATATACAAATATATATACCGGTATATATGTATGTATGTAACTTTCATTTCTTTGCACTCTAATTTGCCTGCTATAATCAGAATATCAGATTTCAACCAGCAGAGTAGGATAGATAGAAAAGATCAAATATATCTTATGCTTTTCCTATTGTTCATCATATATTTAAAACTATATAATCTTAAAAGATATTTAAATAATCATTTTTAAAATTATGTAAATAGTCAAGTTATAAAGTATTTAACAAGACATTATAATTAGTTTGCAAAATTCTTAATATTTTCATAACTTGTAATTTGAAATAGCATACTTGAATTATTAATAGTATTACAGTTGAGTCTCTGTAGTCCGACACATCATCAGTCTGACACTCTGTGAACTGTCGCATCGCCCACGCGAAATTTTCATGTCAACTTGTCGATGTGCAAGAGAGAGAGAAACTGACATAAACAAATTGTCAATCGCTATTTGGTCATTGCGCAGGCATTATAGTCGGACTAGTTTTTAAGTTCAGAAACTTATAGTCGGACTAATTTTTAAGTTCAGTACACTGTTTACTGTAAAAGTGTTTTTACTGTATCAGTATTTGTTATTTATCTTTATATAATGTCACAAATCGGAAAAAGTGAAAAACGAAAACACAAGATATTGACTGTGATCGAAAAGGCGAAATAATTAAGAAACTTGACTTTAGGAAAAAAGTTTAGTGTTTTGGTATTGGACAAGCCACCATTTATGACATTAAAAAAATCGGGATAAAATTGAGGGGTTTGTGAAAGATTTGAATAGAAGAGCAGTGACAGGAAAGTTTTAATAAACAGAGCATATTCATTTGTGTAATTGAGCAGCGACAGGGAAAGCATTAATAAACGGAGCATATTCGTTTGTGTAATTCCATTTTTTTCATTGAACATCCAATAATCGACAAATTTCTGAAATCCGACAAGCCCCGGTATCATATGTGTCGGATTAGGGAGACTCTACTGTAATTGTAACTAAAATCAGGTTTGCAAGAGAATTTTATAGAACGTATGATTGTTTATAATTAGTAATCATTTTTAAGTATAACATAATTTGCATTTTATACAATATTGTATATTGAACAATTGATAAAGTGCAGTTCATTGCTAAACAGATACATTTGAATAGTGCAAAAAATGAATACTGTAGTCGAGAATAAATTGTCTAATTAAATTGTCAATATTTATCATTTTTTCAAATATATATTACTAAATATAAATATATATATACAGTCAAACCTGGATTAGGGAGACTCTATTATATATTAAATAAAGAAAATAACATCTTTTTTATTCAAGACTGTGCTTAAATACTACTGATTGTAGATCTTTATGTCATTCATATACAGCAAACTCCCATATAACACACTCCCTATAATGTGAATTTGTATAACGCAACAAAAAAATTACAACTAGTACTCGTACAATTCTATAATCAATCCCGTATAATGCATAGGATAAATTTTTTTTTAAACGCTATTTATTTGTTATTTATAATATCTGTTGATTGTAATAAAAACCAAACAATGGATATTATAATAATTAAAGTTGTCATTTCCATGACAACTTTAACAACTTTTCCATTGGGTTATATAAATCCATGTTTTCAAAGTCTGTTTTATATAAAGTTTAATTGTATATAACATTTTTTGAAATTTAATTACCTTGTATTCTGTTTTGTTTTTTCCTTCATTAAAAGAAATTTTTCTTTAAAACAAGTTAACACTCTGCACATAATAAAATCATATTTGAAACTAATGCACATCTCATTAGCAATATACAATCAGTGCTGGAACTCAGACATAAGTTTAAATTTGTATAAAATCATCTGTTAATGCATATCTCATATAACACACTTTCTTATAATGCAGAATATATCCTCCATGTAGTATGGGAGTCTGCTGTATTTTTCCAGTTGAAACTAATTCATGCCAAACAAACCCTTGATACTTATAACTGAAATTTATTTTTTTTAAATTCTAAAATTCATTGTAATGTCTGAAGAATCAATCAGCCAGATGGCTTCAATGGTCTAGTGTTCAGGATATTTTCTCTTGATCAGTGTTGTTTATTTTTATATATCAATGAAATTCTTCTATTAATTATATTAATGCAAATAGAAAAATCATTATTCTATCATAACCTATAAAAAAATCAAAACAAGAAAATTTCTATTCTGTAAATATAAATAATTACAAATTAAATACTTTAAATAGCAAATGCACAAATCTGTTTCAGTCAATTGATATCATTCATGTGATGAAAACAATAACCAAATTCTAATGCCTGCATTCAAATTTAAAAGTATTAAGTATTGATTACTCATATTTAAAAAACTAGTTTCAATTTAATTTGTCTTTTATCTTGTTGTGATAGAAAGGTCCAAATATTTTTATATTCTTAACTATATAATTTATGCATTTTGAATCTGGATTTAATTTTAATAAAAGTGCCTACTTATTTGATTTACTTTAAAAAATAGTTAGTTTTAAGTGACATTTATTTTTAAGATACATCTTTTTTATAGAATAAAATTGGTCCAAAAGCTATAATGTCAGATAAACACTGAAAATGTTACCTTAATCTTTATCTAAAGGAACTTTAATTTATAGGATGAAGGTGATTCATTTCAATATATCAAAACTATCTGATGATTCATAGATAAAGTGACCAAAATTTGTCAAGCAAGGGCTGCTTATAAAATTTGATTAACCTCTTAATCACAAATTAACTACTAATTAATTGGTTCATTTCTAATTTAAAGGATCCTAAAATTAAATTAATAATATGTCTTTACATTTTATTTTTACAACAGTAGATGAATCATTCAAGAAAATAAATCAAAAATTGCAGAAGTTAAATTTTTGCACTAATGTTTTCAACTCTTCTTTGAAGATATTGGATTAACTTGAAGGACTAATATGAAAGAGAGTTGAAAAATTAGTTCAATAAAAGACTAGTTTTTACAATTTTTGATCTATTTTTTGACTGATTTATTTACTAAATTTTAGAGACTTAAGAGATTGAGAAGATATATCATTGATTTATTGGTAAACTGACCAATTTTATTTTCTTGAATTTGTTGTGAGAGTCTATTTAATTGTGTTATTAAATAAAAAAATTCTTTTTAAAGATCTTGTATTTTATTCTAATTATTTTCATGCTATTTCATATAAATAAAGATTAGAAATATATAATAGGACTTACAATGCTATTAGTATAGTTGTCTAAAACCATGAACTCAAATTTCTTTATAAAATGGAATTTATAAGTTTTATAAGCAAATCAAGATATATTAAGATTATAATAAAATTTGATTTAATTCTTTCTTTATTTTAAGTTCAGGAAATTGAAAATGAATCTTTACATGTCTAGATAAAGTTTTAGTAGCAAATAGTTTATAACAGAGTGATTCATTATGCATAGATGAAATATTGTATAAACTGAATAATTAAAGATTTACTCAAGCACTATATAAAGTTATAATTATAAAATGGTTGAAATTTATGTATATTGTTCAAAGCTTCTATATTCAGTTTTTAGCATAATTCAGACTGTTATATATAAGGCACATTCATTATGATTGCACTTGTCATGTATTTCATTCATGACAAGTCCAATCATAATGAATGTGCTACACTAAAGTATTATATGTAATATCATATTACATTGACAATTCATGCACTGTGATATCCAATTACAAAGAGACATTGTGAATAAAAAAATGTTATTCATTGACTATAGATGAAAACCATTGTAATATACAATATACATTATCTTTTATAGTAAATTTATTTAGTGCATATATTTACACAGCTAATGTAATTTCTAAAAGAAATCTCAAAAGAGCTTTATTTACATATTTCTATCTAAATGTAAATATAGCTATTTTGGCACTTATGTTTGACTCATCAAATTATATTAGACAAATAACTTGATACTATATGTAAATACTTTCTAATTAATGAATTTACTAAATAATAACTTATCAATATAAAAAATTACATTCATAGATATTATTATGGATAGCTTTTTATAGTAATATTATCATATAATTTTTGTAATAGAAATATAAAAAATTCATATGCAAAATCACATCTTAATTCCACCATTTCTATAGATGTCCAAAATAAACATCACTAATAAAGTAGTAATGAAAAAGTTCACTTCTTACAGAAGGAGATTTTAATTACTGAATGTTTTCACTGAAATTCAGCCCTTTCCAGCAGTTTATGCTATACTTAGATATAGATTTATAGCATAACAAAAGAATGTATTGAACATACATTCAAATTATTTAAAATTCTGCAAAGAACATTAAACTTTTATATATAACTGGTATTAACAAACAAAAAAAATAAAATGATACAAAAATACAAATAAAAATAATAAAATTATAATTATTTATAAACTATGATGCCAATAATATATTAGTTCAGTAATGTTCACTTTATTCAGCTTTTGACATATATTTTCCTATATTTCTTTATGTTACAGATATCCATAGTTTTGGGAGACTATCACTTTTGTTATCATTTATTATATTTCTGTTATGACTTATTATTATTAACTCAAAAGCCTCTTTGATAAAAAACCTTTCTTAGAAGTATTACTATGGTTAATCATTTTTGCTTTGTCCCAACAAATCATTAAATCACATTCCAGATGACGTTTCTCTAAAGTCATATTCATTCCACTTGCATGGATGTCTTCCTTATTCTCTGAGATATTGTCATCATGGTTATATTTGATTATATTAATATACTCTTCTTCTTTACTTAGGCTAATGTCATATGGGATAACATATACATCATTTTTTCAAGCCTAACAGCCAGTTTTTTCATAGTCTTCTTTGTCAAGAAGAAATTGTAAGCACTAAACAGAAGGAACGTTTTTGACCATTCACAACTGGTCTATATCAGTTGTGAATGGTCGAAAATGTTCCTTTGTGAAATAAAGGTTTATTATATCGCTAACGATTAACTGCTTAACTCCTACTAATACTATTATATTTTAAAGCACTGACAAGCAGCTTGTCAGTGCTTTAAAATATAATAGTAAAGGTTTATTTCTGCTTAGTGCTTAAATTTTCTTCTTTACTCTGATTAGTTGCAGAATGTCTACAGCTTTAGTCTTCTTTGTCATTCCTAGGGTATTAAAAAATATTGGGCATCTTCTATATGCAAGTTTAGCCTTGTTTTTCTTTGCCAATGTTTTTCTGTTTGTTAATACCAGTTATATATGGAAATTTAGTGTTCTATTCAGAATTTTAAATAATTGGAATGTATGTTTGATTTGTTCTTTTGTAATGCTATAAATCTATATCTAAATATAATGTAAACTGCTAAAGAGGATTGAGTTTCAATTAAAAACATTTCAGTAATTAAAATTTCTTTCTGTGAGAAGTGAATTTTCTTGTTATTGCCTTATTAGTGCTGTTTATTTTGGACTTTTAAAAAATTTTTAAGGCAGCTATGATTGTTTAATTTAATCATATATAGTTGAGAATAGACATGTGTTATTTATATTCCTTTATTAGTGGAATTTTGATTCACTATGATTGCCTCAACTAATATAACTGATTATTAATTGCATTTGAGTCCTGGATTTCAGGAGTTAAATTTTTAATCATATGTAATATATAATATATATATAAAAGTTATGAATATAAAACAAAATACTCTAGATTATATTTTCTAGAATTTAGTAAAATATTCAAAAACATTCCTCTTAATTATAAAATTAAGCTATATGCCAGATCTGAACACACTGACAGAAGTTAAAATTGATAAATAGTTTCACTTTTAACAATTTACTTCAATAATAATGATCTTATTAAGGAAAAAATTGATCAATAATTCAAACTTTTATCAAATACTTAATCTATGCAAATCTATTTAAAAAATATTCAAAATAAATTCAAACTATAACAATCAATTTTGATTCAAAGCTAGATCAACAGTTGTCATACATTTGTGAGCTTGTTTCAACTGACCAATGGCTGGTGTTACTGGTTGTCTATTAAAGATCAAGTGACTTATTCATTTGCATAGCCTTATATTTAACTGAGGCAGTGAACACATCTCAAATTACATGATTGATGGCTTCATTTATATTTCACCCTTGGGCATCATGAATATTAATGTGAGTATATTTTCTAACTTTAAACTTTTTAAACTTTAATTTTAAATACTCTAACTATGCTAAAGCAAAAATGTATGAGTAAATAGCTGAGATAATGAACAATTTAACATCCATCAACCCTTCAAATAAAAATATAATTATTACTAAAAAGATAAAATCAAGAGAAAAATTAAACAGAAACTAAAATAATTTTTAGTTATAGTTATTAATAATGATCAATCACTATACTAAATTATTCTTTATCCATTTCATCTTAAATCTTTCTATATTTAATGTCATTGCTAAATTTCAATAATAAAATAATTTATACAACATATCAGATTTTATTTACATAAACAAGTACTCCTTTCTTGCACAATATATAATTTCTTACTTTTTTGATAATTGTAGAATTAGAATCAGTAGTAAATAATCTTTCATGTTGTGAAAAATTGTCATATTTAGGTCTGATTTGATTTGTTTTTATATTGAAATTAGTGTTAAGATTAAATCAATGTTGGATAAAAGATTGATAAATTGGTTAACATTCCATATTACAATATTCAAATTTTCTTAATTTTTCAATAATAATCTAAAATATACTTCTATAATTATTTGTATATAGAAGTAAATGTACCTAGCATTATTTTTGGTTATATATTTCTATACTTTATTTTTTAATTTAATAAATTTCTTAAGATTTTCTTATCTATGAAATTAAAACTTTTGCAGCATTTCTGAATGAAGTAATTGCATCATTTAAATTATAATTATATTGAAACTATTAAAAAATGTTCACTAAAAAAATTAACAATATGTTTGTGTATGAATAAAACATTTTTAATAAATAAAAGCTATTTATAGCAACTATTTAGCATATCTACTAATTCTTATTTCCAGAATATCATATATAAGCCTATAATGTAAAATTTACATAAAAGAACATACATTCAATTGCCTACAGCAATAATTTTAAATGTTCAAAACATGACAAGTAAGGTTTGACATAAACATCTCATAATCTATTTCCAACATACACATCTATACATTTCACAACCTATTTCTTCTATATAGATGCTAAAACCAAGTATCTTATTAAATGTTATTCTATATTTATTGTTTTCAACATAAGAAAAACATTTTTTCTATTCTATTGCTTTGGAGATGTCAATGTATTTTTCATTAAACAATGTAACAAATTACAAAATAAATTTTTATCTAAAAATAGACAATTTTGATAAAAAATAATTATTTTGATTGAAACAGAAACTAGATACTTAGCATTAACTTGAACAACAATCAGTGGCATAGCTGATGGTCAGCAGACCCCGCGGTGCGGGGGGGCCCTGAGCTTCTGAATTTTATATTATACCGACGATAGTATTTATCATGGGTCAGAAGAGACGAGGAAATCTGTAGACAAGCTGGATGTCTGTGATTGTCAAAACTTAAAAAAAAAATATTTTTGTTTCACCGAAAATGACGCGAGAGATACTGGTAATTGTTGCGACAAGAATGATCAAGAAAGCAATGTTAACCGTGAAGGCAAACTCTCCTGTTGTTAAGATGTACTAAGTAAAATTTATAGTAACGAATAAAATTGCTTTATTAATCATTATTCGTATTTATTATTTTTTTTGTATGTTACATGCAAATATTTTATTATAAGAAATACAAATTAATTGATAATGATAAAATACTCTTTATTAAATTTATTATTACTTACAAAGAGGATATAACATTCAAGTAATTTAATTATTAATTGATACAGATGGTTTTGTAATCTGTAAAGTTGTTCTGTATCAATTAATAATTAAGTTACTCGATGGTTTTGTAATCTGCAAAGTTTCTTTTAAAAGTTGTATTACAATTTCAATGTCTGCGTCATAAAAAGTGAATCGTTTAACAATTTGTTTTTTCTTATAATGGCGACAAATAGAAAATACTCGACGATGATGAGAAATATAAAGCCAAGGATAAATGTATACGTTATCTTCGGGAAGATAATTGAGACACATTTCTAGACGTTTCTTTAAAATTGTTACGTCACGAAAATTAAGAAATAGATGTTGGCCGAAGTTAGTTGCAAGTGTTATTCCATGTTCAAAAACTTTGGCGTTAAACTCTCCACAAGATGAAGTGAAAGTATGGACAGGTAAATCTGAATACTACAGAAAAATGATTTATGATAAGCAAAAGGATATAAGTAGGAAAATTAAATTATTAGTCTATAA
>AYEL01069976.1:0-11996 GCA_000484575.1 Olivierus martensii
ATACACAATGCTTCGTGCATTTAAAGCGGATTTAGCTCTATGTACTTCCATTGGCGCAGATTGCAGCCTTCCTTAATGAGATTTGTTTATCCTGGCTGATTCTCTAAAGAAAGAAATATCTGCTGGAAAATATGGAATTCTGAGCGGGAATACATGAGAAATGAAGTCTTTTATTTTAACTGTTTGCCACTTCGGGTTTTAACTAGGAAAAACTAAAAATTCCGGACTTTGAATAAGAAATATTCGGCATTTCGTATTCGGCCTAGGAAATACTAGAATGCCCGATCAGCGTTAGGACATTCTTATTTTAACTAGGAAATTCTAGTATTTCCTGAATTCCGGTTTATCCTGTCTGTAACATATATAATAAAATTATTTTCACCTGTATAAAGTTTCACGCATTAACCTTATTAATAAATTAATTAATTGCGTTAGGCTTTTTTACGTCGACATCCTTATAAATAAACGTTGACATCCAGTGTTACAGAGTTTACATAGCATTTGAAATAAATTATATTGATAAATTAAAAAGAGGGGGCCCCATCGACCCTTTTGCGGGGGGCCTCGCAGTTTTCAGCTACACCACTGACAACAATCTGTTCCAGTTCTATCCCATAAGGAAAAATTGATATCCTTAAATGAAATGTATAAGAATTGTATTACAAATACATTTGAATTCAATTATATGCAACTGACAAAAACAGAGAAAGCAAGAGAAAGAAATAACTATTTAAATAAAAATAATTCCATCTACCATTCTGAATGAACAATCCTGAAAATGACGATGAGATGTGAATCTGCTGTTTTCATGATTGGTCTCATTTCCCATGTGTGTTTCATAGTATGAGAATCTCATTATGTTGTTTGTGATTCTAATTTTTAAAGATATATATATATATACAAATATACAATGCATATTATTGTATAGGTTTATATACATAAAAACGTTAGTGTTATAATTTATAAACAGTTTAATAGATTTTCAAAGATAATATGTGATTTTTGTCAAATGTACTGACTTCAGAACTTAAAATCAATATATATGTCATTGTTGTTAATATAACAACAATTCATTAATATTGTTTTAAATCAGTGGTCTCCAAACTTTTTTGACTTCGTACCCCTAAGACAGTAAAAATAAATGGCACGTACCCCCAACTGATTGAGCAGAAATCTATTGTAATTAGTATTTTAAAGAGGAAATAAGGTCTTATGTAATATCCAAAAAAAAATTATTGCACATTATTTTTATTATAAACTCTAGATACATATTTATTTTTCTTATTACAATTTAATGAGAACAATGGGGCATTTGTTTAAAATTTCTGAAAATGCTGGTTTGACGTTATTCTGACACTGCGATACGAAGGTCTGGTTCCAAGTTTAATTTATTTCGATATTTAGTTTTAATACTCAGTGATCTGTCTACAAACAATATATAAAAATTGTTTTCAGTGTACCCCAGGTATCGTCTCACGTATCCCCTGAGGTATGCATATCCCACTTTGGAGACCATTGTTTTAAATTATATTTAAATTTATATTGAAAAGAGTAAACATAATATTAATGAATTGTTATTATATTAAATAAATTCAGTTTTAATTCAATTGAATTAATCAAACTTTATACTATAAAAACAAAATATATATATATATATAAATATATTAATTTTTAATAAAAAAAAAAATAAAAAATTCCGATCTTATATAAATTTAATGATCAGCTTCCAGTTTAGAAAAACAAATTTAATTTTGATAATTTATTATAAACACATATTTATTATACATTTTGGGCATAAGTTCCTCTCTAGTTATTTAAACATCATATAATTGACATGAGTAAGAAAAGTTTATTGGTTGTTAATATCTGCATCTTAAAACTTAATAATTAAACAAACTTATAATAAAGAAATAATATAGCTCTTCATAGAAAAAATTTTGTTTCATAATAAAATTTTCAGCATTATAGGACAAAAATATTATTGTGTGAAATAAAATTTTTCCTATGCAGAGTTATGATTTACAAGTAATAAAAAAAACATTCATTATTATTTATAATACCAGAAGGAAGAATAATAACGAATTAAATAAATTTTTTTAAAACTAGAAGTTGGCCATTAATTATATATCTACTTGTTTTTATAATTATAGTTTATCTACCTTAGGACTCAACTAACAAATATATATTTATTAATATAAAATTTGTTTGATAACTGTTTGAAAAATGGGTTCTTAGAAAGTCCAGTTAAATAAGATTTATATTAGTTTGTTTTAGTATATATAAATTCCATATAGGTAAATATAGTCATTCCCAAAGTTATGAAATAGACTGACAACATTATTTAAGACAATGTAAAGTGAGACTGAGCTTCCAATAAATACAATGTTAAAATGGAGTAATGAATTCTAGAGCAAAAATTTTGATAAAAACAACAGATATATTTATTCTGTACTTATGAAAGATTATAAAAAATATTTAACCTGATAAATGAAATAGCACATTAAAGAGAAAAATAATTCTTTTGTTGAACTATAGTCAGGCCATATGGATAATCACTGTTGTCCAATAATAGAAATTGCAATGAACAAATGTTTGATCATGGCTTAAGAAAATCAAGTATTGAACCTTATGAAATAAATAGCTGTTCTTCTCTTTCAGAACCTCCTAAAAAACAAGTATCCTCTTATTCCTTGCATTGTTATTGCTGCTCATTCCTCATTTGAATCAATATCCTCAAGGATTTCAATTCAGCTTCAATGAGTTCAAGCTCTTATCAATTTTGAAATTGTCATAGTCTAATCTGTAGCCTCAGGTTAAAATCAAATTTTTCAAGCACACTTTGTTTTCAAATTTCAATAAGATTGTAGACTTTAAGCTCCTCATCCTAGAAGCATAGCACCTCAAAATATTTTCAGAATCAACTTCAAAATTATTGTATATACTTATGTATAAGTTGATTCCTTGACTTTGGAGTTTGAAAATTGATAAAAATTTGAAACCTATGTATAAGCCAATCTCCAATTTTCAAGAATTAGAATAGCATGATATTCATTGAAATAAATAGATAATTTCTTTTATAATTTTAAAAATTTTCCAAATTTAGTTCATTATTGCAATAAATATGTCTACTTAAATGAAATTCCGGACTTATAACATCAAAATATCATGATGCATCTCTAACAGAAAGTAGGATAACCAGCATAACATGATCATGTCAATGTTGCATTCACTCTACAATACAATTTTATTTAATGGCAGAAAATATCAAAGAAATATTAAAAGTTTCTGTCATTTCCAAATCTCAATAAGAATATTTAACAAAGTTTAAATGATAAAAATAATCAGAATTAAAACATGCAATAAAAATTTTTTGCAACTGATGAAAGTGAAAAGTTGATCAATGCACATGATTGCCAGGAGCACAGATCTGATGTCCTGAAATTGGCTGTAAAATAATCATTCAGTATTTTCTAAATGATCAAAAAGTATTAGAAAATGCATAGATTAAATAGAAAGATCAATACATAAATTGTTAAATATTCATTTAATGTTAACTGATGATATATATATATATATAGTAATTGATGCCATGTTTATTCACTAAAAAAGATTGGTCTATAAATTTTCTAATGTTATTTGTGAAGCATTCAATAAATTAATATTTTTGAATGTATTTAATTATGGATAATTATCTACATCTGCATATTTTAATAATAGAATTGACAAGAAACAGGTATATTTTAGAAATAAATGTGGCAGATTGCACCACTACCTTAGGATGTACTAATAGTGCAAAGAGGACATAATACATCTGATTTATGCATTACAATCATATTTAATCAGTATCTGATATTTAATTTACTAAAATATATTGAATTATACATAGTCATACCTATCCACATATTTTTACAAAAAAAAAAATTGAAAGAATCAGTAAAATAATCATTTTTATTAGAAACAATTATTGAGAACACATGGCTAGCATGGCTACATCATGACTGAGCCAGTAAATCTTAAAATCTTTAAAAAATTTTCCAATTTTTTTTTGACCTGTGTATAAGCCAAACTCCCTTATTCAGAATATTTTTATTGGTAAAAATTCCTTGGCTATACAAGACTATATATGATAAGTTTATAGCTATTATACCTGACTTTGTTGCCTAGGCAATGGGATTGATTTTTGAAGTAGCATCTGAGCCCTGAATATCTGTGAAGAAGAAAAGGCAAACTTTCTTGCAGATGCACTTCATTATACTTTATATACTGTCCATAACCATCATAGACATCCATTTTTGTGTGGAGATTTTTCCTTGTTTTATGTTACTTTCCTGTCAAAATTTACTATAGCAAAACCCCAATAATACGCCACCATTCGTTCGGCGAGATTTTGGCGGCTAATCAGGGTTGGCGGTTTATCAAAAACACGTGTAGTATAGAAATGAAAATGAACTCCAAATTTATTAAATTTAATTAATTAAATAAAATAATAATTAATTAAATTTAATATATTTAGCATCCAAACTTAACATTTCTAAAAACTACTGTATATACTCGAATATAAACCGATCCGTGTATAAGCCGACCCTCGTTTGGAGTTTGAAAATCGGTAAAAATGCATAACCTGTGTATAAGCCTACCCCTGACTTTAGCACTTAAAATTCGATTAAAATTTGAAATAAATAAATTACATTATCTTTGATTTTTAGTAACTGATATATTAATGCCATTTGCCAAAATAAATATTTTATTAAAACTTTAAATATATACGTATAAGATAAATTATTATAATACAAACACCAATATATCAGTTTAAAAGGTAAAATTTTATTTTATCCGAAGCACTGCCGACTCCAAACCGCATTTGTATAAATGCATCAGATAGGTGACACCGTGCTGCCTGATGCGCCGCAACGCAGAAATTCTCAACAATAATCCAGCTAAAGTAATCTAATGCAGCATGCCCACATAAGATTCTTGGATTATTGTCAAGAATTTCTGCGTTGCGGCACATCAGGTAGCACAGCATCATTTATCTGATGCACTTATATAAATACAGGTTGGATTTGGAGGTGTGACATGCTCAATCGCAACAGGTAAAGTAAAATTTTACTCTAAAGCGTGATTGATGTCGGTGTATGACATTATTGTTAAGATGATGTAGCTTCAGAAAATATCAAGTTAATGAATAGTAATAAATTTTTATAATTTACATAAAAATATTTTCTTTTTTTTTGTTGTTATTGAATAACTGTTTTCTTTTCTAAAAAAAGTTCATATTATCACAGTAAAAATTTCATTAGAATATGTTTACGTCACGCGGCTCCCAAGAGACCGTTCAAAGTTTCGTTTTCCCTATAGTTGAGTTGAGTTCATATTCAAATCTTTAATCATATTTTAAAATGAGTGCGTACGACTTTTTAACTGCTCTTAAAGGCTATAACTAGAAAGAAGCTTAATGCTAGCACACATGAGCAGGCCACTTAATCATATAACACATACAAAATTTTATTTTCAGTAACGTTTTTGGCTATAGTATGCCCATATCAGCTTACACATTCAATTACTGTTTAATTCTTCAATTACTGTTTAAAGAATTAAACAGTAATTGAATGTGTAAGCTGATGAGGGCATACTATAGCCAAAAACGTTACTGAAAATAAAATTTTGTATGTGTTATATGATTAAGTGGCCTGCTCGTGTGTGCTAGTATTAAACTTCTTTCTATTTAAAATGAGTGCATCACCCTAACGATGATGGTATATACCATTAGGATGATGTGTACAACATGATTTCTAGTCGTTAAGCATGCAATTTCAAAGTTTTGATTTTGCTTATGATGAACTTTTTTGATAGACTACAATTATTTTTCAGTACAGATTTTAAATAATTATTAATTTTTCGTTATTTTAAGCATTATTTTAGTTACTTTTTAATCTATTTTAATTAAATGATTGATGAGTTAAATATAATAAGTATTTATTGATTACTAGCAAATGAATTAAAACATTCTTAATTAATAATAATGAAAAATAAATATATATTTTCACTCAAATATGAATCCTATGTAAGATTCTTGATTGATTGTCGAGTTTTCACGTCGTGTCATATTGGGCAGCGCAGCGTCACCTATCTGATTACAGTATATAGGTGCAGGTTGGAGTCAGCGGTGTGACATGCTCAATTGCATCGGGATAAAATAAAATTTTACCTGGTATCATATTAAATGAATTATTGCAAAATTTCCTTCCTAGTCTTCAGGAGACTTTCAAAGTTATGGTTTTCCTTATTACTTCAATTTCTCCAACCAAAAAAAAGTTGATTTTTTTGATCCGTGTATAAGCTGAACCCCCACTTTAGAAATTTTTTTTTGATAAAAAACCTCGGCTTATATACAAGTATATATGGTATATACTTTACAGCAGAGGTTCCCAACCTTTTTTGGTCTACTGCTCCCTTTTTGAAAAAAAAATTACTCACCACCCCTTTTCAGAAAAAAAACACTGACTCCCATTCTTGAAATCAATAATGTAACTGTTACATTATAAAAAAACAGCAACATAATGTAGAAAAATGATTTTTTTTGTATTATAGAGTAGAGATTTGTCAGAAATAAAAACCATAATTCAATCAGGATATGTAAATTAAAAAATAGTGAAAATTTTTAATAAAAACTTGGGCTCACAGCCCATATGAAACCTGACACCATCGTGAAAACACGACACCACTGCAGGGAATTAAATATTATTTTAATCTTGTCATGACCTTGTCAGCCGGATTGAATGTGTGGAAACGCTTTTGGCTTTCCACTCTGGAGGACCCGGGTTCGAGTCTTGGGTCCCACCCCTATATCCCCGATTTTGAAACTTTTCGGGGACCGGCCCGAAAAGTCGAACGAGTTATCATGGGGTCCAGGCCAGGCCTGTCGATCCCCATTCTCCACAATCCGGCTGACTCCTCCACAGTGGTGGGGAGCCTGTGGAAGGGCTTGTTTTGCCCTGCCACACAGTATTCTACTAGAATGGAGTGTGGCGTCATCTGTTGATCAAAAAAAAATTTTTGTCATGAACTGTGCAACTTGTAAATATAAGCTTTGTTGATCAAGCCAGAACATACATACACACACTGTGGTGCACTGAGCATTCTGCAACTCGTTCATGCACTAGTCAAAAAGGCATTGGGAACAAAGCTATAATGTACAAATACCTACTTTTAATATGGACTGATCTTGCTGAAAAGACATTTAGAACTATTTGTTGAAACATCGTTCGATAATTTTTAGTATTAATCAAACTTTTCAGCACATTCTTGCGAATATTGCCCAGGGGGGTGGCAGTTGATCCTCAATGCCCCATAAATTTGCCTTAGATCGAGCAATGACCAAAAACGCCCCCTTAGATCTCTTCAATACCCACCAGTGGGCAGTACTGACCCCGTTGGGAACCACTGCTTTACAGTATAGTATATGTATCTTATATGTACAGTACTATATAGAAAACATGTTCGTTTGGTGTTCTGATCCTCTATTTTGAATTCTCTGTAAAGCACAATATACACAGCTTAATGTACAGTATCCTTATTTGCTCGGTATACAATAAACGATGGAAACGATCTGGTTCTTACGATCTTAAATTTTCAACAACCTAGGTGTGAACCAGGCTTAAAGATAGACATGTTTAAAAGTTAACTCCATCTCTCCCACCTGCTGGTTACAAATTAATCCAGAGTGCTTTTAATACTGTTTATAGAGTATCAACGAACTTTGGGATGTAAGTCACCTTACATGCCCCTGGGGGATTAATGAGGACAAATACGATTCCAAAAGGAATTAATAATGAACAAGCCAAACTTCCCCTGGCGGATAAAGTTTTAAGTTATATTTTAGAATAATAATTATTTTTTGAATTACAGCTACGGTGCCACCATCTATTGAATTAATGATTAAATAATTTTATAATTACGTACTAGGGTGGCGCCATCTAGTAATTAATGATTAAACTATAATTTTATAAATTTATTTTCCCGAAATAAAATTTTCGCACCGCACCGGAATCGAACCGGGATCTTTGGGTCAACGCCCCAACGCCTTAACCAGTTAGACCACGGTGACATGGCGGAAATTCCATTTCAAATTATTTAATCATTAATTCAATAGATGGTGGCACCGTAGCTGTAATTCAAAAAATAATTATTATTCTAAAATATAACTTAAAACTTTATCCGCCAGGGGAAGTTTGGCTTGTTCATTATTAATTTGTAAAATGGTTTATCCCCTGTACGTTAGTTGTCTATATTTGAGTATTCCAAAAGGAATATTTGTTCAGATATTTTTATTGGCAGATGGCGTCTTATTGGGGTTTGCCTATTCCATTAACATAGGGAAGATCTGTTTCACCAAATTACTTGGCAGTCAGCAAGGGTGGTGACTTAATGGGGGCATCTTATCAAGGTTTGACTGTAAATGGCAGTGTTCTTCCAGCATTTGCTATGGGCCATATATAATATCTGTAATGGGATCTACTATAAAATGAATAATTGATCCAGGCTCAGATCTTTTATGAAAAAGTCTGGATCAGGAATTGATCCCAAATTCTTATGAATGAAGTGCAACACATTTGCATACTGTTGATTCATTCTTTATTATAAATCAGTGGAAACAGTTCAGTTTTCCATACAAAGGATCCAAGATCCAATAAGTGTCCTAGATCAATGGACTGAATTAGACAAGTAGTATTGGAGGCAAGATAACTTATATGTATGTAAGGTGCAAATTATTTGCAGTTTAGATATGAACTTATTTTTGAACTTACCGATAGATATCAATTTATTTATGATATAAGAGCCACATAATAGAATATAGAGATGAATTTGCTCATTTTGACTAATAAATTTGGTCTGGAAAAATGGCACAAGTGCAAAATTACACAGATTAGGAGATTCTTATATTTAGAAAAGAAAAATACATATAAAGCATAATAGTAATTACAAAGTTGAAGATTTTTCCCTCAAAGTTAGCAGTATAAACCAATGCAGTTCTTCTTAGATTTTACAATCTAACTAGTGCTGCTATCTAAACATTGCTAATTTAATGAGTTCTATGCTTATAACTATATTAGGAGAATATATTTTTATTATAATAGAAGGCTCATATAGAATAATATTAGCATATTTTAGCAAATATTTGTAATAAATTTAAATAAAAAATTTAGATGCATTTTTCTCATTATGATCATACTTCTAAGAAATTGGTCTCTAAAAGTCGAACATTATTTGATGAGGCAAGACAATGTATATACTAAAGATTAAGATAAGCTACATTGATGTGAAAAATTTCTTATTAATATAATGCTATAATACAATTAAGATTATAAATAGGCTTTATGAAATATTAAATTTTCCAAATGGTTTATATTTTTTGATATCTCATCATTGGCCTCTTATTCTTGATTGTATATTCAATTTTTCAAATATAATGTAATATATAAATATTTTATAATTTTTTAGTATGAATCTTATACTGTTAAACCCACTGATGTGCTTATCATTCATTTAAAAATAGGAGTATTCTGAACAAAATGATTCTATACTGTTATGCTTTGTAATGGATTTAGATATTTTGACTTATAATTATTATACAGTATTAATGAATCATTCTATATTTCAACCTATTGTAATATATAGTATTATGATGTGTTTTATATCAGATACTCTCTGATAAAAGTGACAACTAGGTCCTTAATTAAATACAACAAAATCTAAACTAGCTTATAGGACCTTAAATAAAATTAAAGTGCAGGAGTGCTTTTGGGTTGGACTTTCTCTGTGCAGCTGATGAGGGGCAGTCCAGCCCAAAAACACTCCTGCACTTTAATTTTTTTAAGATCCTATAAGCTAGTTTAGATTTTGTTGATACTCTCTGACCTATGCAATCTGAAGTTATGAAATTTTAGACATACACAATTCTCTAGAAAAATATATATTGTAATATAAAATATTAAAACATAATTTTCCAATTTTAAATTTGAAAAACAGCTGTTTTTAGTAAGGTTTTTATACTGTACTGTAATGTAGTTAATGTTACTAGTAATAATGTTAATAATGATAAAGACAAAAAGCTGTAATAACTATTGAAATACAATGTGAAAAATACATTGTATTTCAATATGTACATGTGTGTATAAATTGTACATATGTATTGTATTGTGATAATTATTATGTATCCCTCGCTTGTAGTTATTGTATAAGAATAAAGCTATAATACTTTAATTTTACTGTAATAATATGTGTAAATACGACTTGTGCAAAATTTGACATATAGAGTACTTATCTTCTGAAGATTATACATAAGTCAGGGAGAGTCTGTAGTCAAAGTATTAAGTGACTTTTATAAATAAAAAATTTTAAACAAAGTTTCTATTATCAGTTCAATTAAAGTTTCATCATCAATTCTTTCATTCTATATTTTGTAAGTTTGTGAACTATCCCTCCTGTCTTTATAGTATACTAGAAATTATCTGCTCATATAAATGAGCAGAATATAATCTTGTAATTTAATTTAATTATACTATATATAACGACGAAATACACTTCCAAACTAGTATACAGAATTCCAACATCATTAAGGGAATCGTAAAATGGCATCCATTATTACGTTACAGCGCCATCTGAGGACTTTGTCTTTTTAGACGAACTACAATTTAATTTTTATTCTTTAATTTGTAAATTATTAATAACAACAAATAATTTCGCAGACATCTAAAAATTAGACCTTTCTAAAAATATCCTATTTATAGAAACACATCTGAAAATTAGACCTTTCTAGCAATACCATACTTATAGAAATCGGTACAATGGTTTGACTGAAAAAGGGACATCCAGTCAGCCAGCCACATTTGACTATTAATATATATGATTGTAATAATTATATTGTCAAAGACTAATATAATATAATAATAAACTAAATATACAGCATATTTTGATGGAAGAAATAAAAGTTTGTGTTCTAAGAATTTCACTGTAAATTACATGGTTTTGTAATAAGATTTTATTTGAACTTAAATTATTTGTTTTTAATTGGTCAAACTTCTTAGAAATTTATGCCATATATAGTATCAATTTAAATTAAAATGCCAAATATTCTGTTCTAACATTATAATATACTATTTTGAACAGTTAATTATAATTTTGGATTTTACTGTTGTAACTGTTCTGACTGATACTGACATCCTAGATCAAAAATTTTAGTGTAACAAAAAAGATTTCCACTGGAAATAGATTTTTATTTGTATGATTATTAAAGAACTAGGAATTTGCAATTTATTATTACTAAAACATTATAAAATTTATAAATATACTTAATACATATAGTATCTTTGTCAGTATCAAAATGCATAATATATTTGTTTATTTGTCATTTATGGTATTAAATTCATTAAATTCAGAGATAAATTATATATATTATTTCTGTTTATCTTAAAATATATATTTAAAATATAAAATTACAAATAATTATGCATTTAAAAATGTTTCTTTAATTTATAAAAGTATTAATTTCTTCTTTTGTTAAATATATGTGTATTTTCATTAAGTTATAGTTTTTTATTAGACAATGAATAAAAGGAGGATAATTTATTTCTTCATTTCTTGTTCAATTCTTAAATTACCTCACTTAGTTTTAGAACATTATATTTTATTTTAAAAAATGTTTTCAATATTTATACTGATCATCTTCACTTATATGATAGAACAGAATTCTTATTCTATTATGGAGCTGAAAATCACAGTGGGGATGGTTGAAAATATTTCTTTTTGAAATAAAATTTAATGTTCTTGTATAAGACTATATGTGATAATTGAAAAAAGAATATAATATGATTTTAAATATAGATTGGTTTGATATTGTTTAATCTGATCTTAAGAATTAAATTTCACTAATGTAATTTCATTTATATTATCAAAAATAATAATTTAAAAAATAATATTTTATTGTTATTCAGTTA
>AYEL01069978.1:0-34403 GCA_000484575.1 Olivierus martensii
AGTTATTCAATAACAACAATAAAAAGAAAATATTTTTTATGTAAATTATAAAAATTTATTACTACTCATTAACTTGATATTTTCTGAAGCTACGTCATCCTAACGATAATGTCATACGCCGACATCAATCTCGTTTCGGAGTAAAATTTTACTTTACCTGTTGCGATCGAGCGCATCGCGCTACCGAATCCAACTTGCATTGATGTAAGTGCATCAGATAGGCAACACCATGCTGCCTGATGCCCACGATGCAGAAATTCTCAACAATAACTCAAGAATCTTATGTAGGCGCACTGCATTGGATCACTTTAGCTGGATTATTGTATACCACCGATTGGGCTATTCAAGCAATAATAATAAAAATCTGAGAGAGGCCGTCTGTGTACATCCATGGCGCTCAAAAAAGGCTGAAACAAGTCGGGAACCCCTTGTTCTCGTATATGGCTCCGTGCTGAACTGTGATGGCGAAAGACTTTTCGTATATGGAGTTCGAGTACTACCACCGAGTACCCAAATTGACCTTAATACTGCTTTCTTCTACTTCAATAGTGTTTCGTAGTGTACATAGACACCTTCTGTCGGATTCTTCTACTTGTTTGAATAGCCCAATCTGTAGTACATATGGCGGCATCTTTTTTGTGATAATAATAATAATACTTCGTAATACTCTGTTTTTTGTGTACACAGATGTATTATTTGTTGAATAAAATTTAAAAATACAAAAAATATATAAATCTTCAGTAATGTAAATGTACAAAAAGATACTTTTCAGCAGTAAACTTAAAATATCAACATTTGAAGAATTGTTTTGTTAATTTTAGTTAAAACATCACGATGCAAAGCATATATAAAGTTAAGATAGGTTGTATACATATAAAAATTGAATAAATAAGAATATTAGTATTAGAAATAAATCGCAGGTGGGTCATTTCATATCAAATTGCCTAATTTTGAAGACTCAAATATAAAAAACTTAATTCTTGTAGGTCAAAATATGCTCTTTCCAATGGTAGCAGAAGAAAATTAAATACAGTGTCAAACACTGAAACATTTGCTCTCAAACATTGGTCAAATTTGATCGATAACTTTTGATGATAAAACTTTTGAATTCAGATCAAAAATCTGAACAAACTTACAAAGATTCAGTGTTAAGTGTTATTGTTATGCAACAATCGCATTTGAAACTTTCAAAATTATTTGTGATTGAATTCGCATTAATAGGTGACCTTAACAAGAAAAGTCCTGATGCCTCAATCACACTATTTCTTGCGATGAAATTTTGCACAGTTTACCCCGAAACTTGTATTCATGTTCACACGAAATTTCAACAAAATTGAAGAAGGTCGAGCAGGACCCACTAGTTTACTTGACGTGGAATGGTCCAATTTTTCTATTTTCTCGCTTATATTGTTTAAATGAACAGAGAGTTTAAATCAAATAGAAAAGAAAGAAAAAATTTATCACAAAGAATCGATTCCAGAGATCTTGGAATCAAAGAAATCGATTCCAAGCTAAATAATTTGTACATTATTGATAAAAGTATTTAATTATATTTATTAAGTGCTAAAAGAGAGTTTTGATAAATTTTGATATTTATTTAAAACAATATAATCTAAATTTTATATAAAAACACGTATCTATTTTGAGAGTTATGCATCACAAATTGCATAAAATTAAATAAATTTTTAATAAGCGAAACACGTATGAAATGTCATTTAACGTGATCAAAGTTTCCAATCTTTCAAGTTTAATTTTTTATGGATGACCGAATGGTAAAGCTTTGGCTTACCATCCTGGAGGATCCGGGTTCAAATCCGGATCCCACAAGAGTGGTCCGGGCCGGGCCCGTTGAATCCCATCCTTCAGCCATCTGGTTGGCCGTATCATGGGTGCTGGCCAGCCTATGATGGGCTCTATAAGTAGCCGCCGCCAGATACAGAATATACCATGAGGCTATGGCGGCTTAAAATAACTAACCTAATTTTTGTATTTTGATATAATTTTAGAAATTAATGAACCAAAATAAAGACATAATAATTTATTCATGAAAGTATGCTTTCACGAATTTTTTGTTTGGATTTTAACACAATTTTTTTACTAATATTAGTTATAGCCTTACGATCTTAATGGCCTGATAGCCCTGTGATAATTAATAATTTATTCATGAAAGTATGCTTTCACGAATTTTTTATGTTTGGATTTTAACGCACAGTTTTTTTACTAATATTAGTTATAGCCTTACGATCTTAATGGCCTGATAGCCCTGTGATAACGCGTTTGCGTGTTACGCAGAAGAATCTATGTTCGCTTCCGGATCTAGCATCTCACGAAAAGTTTTTTCGGGGTTCCGGTCCGGCCCGGCGATCACTAACCATTAAAAGAATGGATGGTGATCGCCGGTCAGGGTCCGGAATCCTGAAAATGGCGTGTCACGCAGAAGAATCTATGTTCGCTTCCGGATATAGCATCTCACGAAAAGTTTTTTCGGGGTTCCGGTCCGGCCTGGCGATCACTAACCATTAAAAGAATGGATGGTGATCGCCGGTTAGGGTCCGGAATCCCGAAAAAACTTTCCAACCACGATCGAAACTTTCCACGATCATCTTCATTATCCGGATCTCCTCCACAAGTTTGGGCTCAACCAGTGGTTGGAACTACCCCGCCCCTAATAATGTCATTTATTGGAGAGGGTATAAAAAATAGCAAAAAAGACCTTATGACCTTTATGAAAAATTAATTAAAACTATTAAAAATTTCATACATTTTTTAGAAATATTCACAAGCGTCCGGATTGGCCCCATGGAAACGCTTCTGCTTTCCACTCTGGAGGACCCAGATTCTAGTCTCGGGTCCCACTCCTTGAAAATATTTATCATAGGGTCCAGGCCCGGCCCGTTGATCCCTGTCCTCCACAATCCGGCTGACCCTCCGCAGGGGTGGGCAGCCTGTGGAAGAGTTTGTTTTGCTTCATCACATAGTATTCTATATGAATGGAGTTGGCGTCATCTATTGACAAAAAAAAAGAAATAATCACAAGAAAATTTTATTCTTAAATATAACAATAAAACTGAAATTTCGAAAAAAATATTATTATTTCCTATGAATTATATAGATAATTTTATTGTGATGTGTTTCTAAATTTTATGTGCGTGCGGTAATTAGAAAAGAAATAACTCCATCACATAGTAATCTATATGAATGGAGTTGGCGTCATCTATTGACAAAAAAAAGAAATAATCACAAGAAAATTTTATTCTTAAATATAACAATAAAACTGAAATTTCGAAAAAAATATTATTATTTCCTATGAATTATATAGATAATTTTATTGTGATGTGTTTCTAAATTTTATGTGCGTGCGGTAATTAGAAAAGAAATAATAATTTTTTTAATGTAAAACAAATTTTATAATAATTTCGTCGGTAGATGGCAGTCTGAACGAATAAAATTTGCTAAATTTGAACAGTTTAGCTTTTTTTTATTGTTAATTAATTAGTAAAAAATTTTTATTTTTTAAAATCAAACATTAAAATTTATGTATTATTAAATGATAAATATTTTATAGAGAAAATTAATGAATATATAAAAACAAATATTTCAATTGTATTTGATATGTAACAATTAATTTCGAATAATTATACAAGTATTATGTTATAAATTCGCAAAAAATATCATCAAAAATTTATTGTATAAAAGATCGTAAAAAAAGAGATTTGAATAAAATTGGTCTAGAAATAACTTTGTTAATTTCGATTTCCTACAACAGATGGCACTAATTATATAAAACGTCCAGAGTTGCCAACATCCAGTCGATGCTGATCCCAAGAAATATTATTTCAAATAATTTTCGCACGAAGAAAAGTCGAGATACATTAATATTTGCATTTATATCATGTAAATTAGTAGCAATAAAACTTGATCATCTTTTGTAATAAACTATAAAAATGCTCTCATCTTTAACTCTCATGATCTAGCTCAATGAGATGGTTTTTATTGAAAGAACCTATGAACATCAACCAGAAAGGCATGAAGGTTCAGTCACTATAGTTCATGGAATATCAAATCACAGCTTTAATATGTTTATTATTTACTTTTATTTAGATTTTACAGTAATAGGACTTGTTATTAATGTTCTCTATGTTTACATTTTCAAACATTGCAAATTTTTCATTAAATCCATTATCTCATATGCTATATTTATAGTGAATAATTTTATGAATCAAGCAAATCAAAACTCTATTAAAACAAGCACTTAGTAAGCAGGCCAAAGTCAAACACAACATAAAAAAATTTAACAAGCACTTAGTAAGCAGGCCAAAGTCAAACACAACATAAAAAATTTATTATGTAACGTTTTCGACCTTAACTGTCCTCATCAGCATTACATATATGCATAAGTCACAGAACAACTAACATATACAGTTAAAAAATCTTTTAACTTTTTAAAAATTTTTTAACTGTATATGTTAGTTGTTCTGTGACTTATGCATGTATATAATGCTGATGAGGACCAGTTAAGGTCAAAAATGTTACATAATAAATTTTTAATGTTGTGTTTGACTTTGGCCTGCTTACTAAGTGCTTGTTTTAATAGAGTTTTGATTTGCTTGATTCATAAAATTATTCACTATAAATATAGCATATGAGATAATGGATTTAATGAAAAATTTGCAATGTTTGAAAATGTAAACATAGAGAACATTAATAACAAGTCCCAAGCAAATCAAAGAAAATAAAAAAAATTATAATTCAATTAAGCATAAGTAATTGACAATGAATGTATCTTCACTGTAATGAAAACTTTATTATTATTTGTTAAATATACAGTAAGACCCTGTTTAATGTAGGGGATACGTTCCAAAGAAACCAAGTGCTAAACGAAACAGCATTAAACAAGGTCCATCTTAACATGTAAATAATGGGAATAGGTGAAATGGGATAGTGAATAAAAAATATACATACCTTTTTTTATTTTGTAACATTTATTATTATTATTATTATTATTATTGTATTACATTAATTACAGCAATACCTCACATAGTCTGGGTTTCATTATAGTCCGGATTGTAATTGTTAATAAAAAATTTTTAATTTGCTTTATTTTTTTAGAATAAATATGAAATGTAAGTGTGCTTGCTACTTACTATCTATATATGACTCGAATAGCCACTATGACGAGCTGAGACAAACAGGCGGCTACTCCAGTGTTGCCAAATATCTGAACAATGTTTGTTATAGTACCTGCCTCTCAAGTGCAATGTCGTCAGTTGTTTACCACAAACAGTTAACTGAGTTATTGAATGGGAACGAATATTGGGCATATCGACATTTGTGACTCATCAGTCTGTGGTGGCCCAGTTCAAGTGGGAATCAGCTTTTACACAGAGTGCTGTTCTGTGTTTGGCATGGAGCTGAGCGGCCGACTTGGAGAAAGCGAATGCGTTCACCTGCTGGGTGAGCCCTCTTTATCTATTCGTCTCTATGGGCTCATAGAGAAAACCCACTTTCTGTCTCCTCCTGTCTATTATAAATCTTTATAAAAGATTTTAATATTTAATGCGTATGAAATAATTATCTAATGTAACAATTTACAAGTTAAAAAACATATAAACAAATCAAAAATTTCTTGGAACCAATTATAATTTTTCTCATAGATTATGTATCTCGAACAGTCCGGTTTCAATTAGTCTGGTAAGAAAGAGGAACCAATTAACTGGACTATGCAAGCTATTGCTGTACTAATCTAGAATATATTTAATTAAAAAGCATGCTTTTAATGATTATTTTTTCCAAAGTTTACAGTTGTGTATAATTATCAATTTGCAAAAATGGATATTGTTCCTGTTTTTAATTATATTACAGATTTGTTTCAAAAATGGTATTATTCCTGTTTTTAATTATATTAGAACTAATTTTAAAATTAGATTGAGGAAATATTCTTTGTGTGGTGTGCAAAATCAACTATTATATGGCAAAATCAATTTTATATATACAGGGTGTATTTTACCATCTGTACCACTCTTTTTTCTTGGAAATGCAATGAAGTAGGAAGTAGGGAGAAAAATTTTGATTACCAAAGTATATCCAGAGAATCAAATGGTCACAATAAAAATTTTTTGAGACCACTAGAAGTAGGGGCACAAAGAGTCAGCTTTGAAATTTCCAATGAAAACATATGCAGATTTGTGCATAACTGGATAGAACTGTGAAAAACAAAAAAAACCTTTGTTTTGAAAGTTTTTTAATAAAAGCTACAGATTGTGAGATATCACAAAAAAAAAGCCGCCACATGTACCACTGATTGGTCTATTCAAGCAATAAAAAGAAGAAGAATCCGAGAGAGGACATTTGTGTACACTGCGGAAAACTGTTGAAGGAGCAAAGAGCAATATTATGCAGATTTAAAGCCAATTCAGGTACTCAGTTAGTACTTGAACTGCAATTGCGACAAGTCTTTCGCCATCACAGTTTGGCACAGAGCCATACTCAAGAACAAGGGTTTCTCCCGACTTGTTTTAGCCCTTTATGAATGTCATAGATGTACACAGATGCCTTCTGTCAGATTCTTCTTCTTATTGCTTGAATAGCCCAATCGACAGTACATGTGGCAGCATCTTTTTTTTTGTGATATCTCACAATCCATAGATGATATTAAAAAACTTTTAAAACAAAAGTTATTTGATATTTATTTCATATATAAAAATCAACTGATAAATTCCATTTACGTATTACAACATAAACATATATTTAGAATGTGAAATAACAATAACTAATGTTCATAAAAACCACTAACTTTTTGTACTTTTTTACACCCTTTTTTCTCGGATAGGAAGTACGGGTAAAAATTTTGATTACCAAAGTGTATCCGAAGAATCGAATGGGCATGATAAAAAAATTTTGTATCCATTGGAAGTAAAGGCACAACAGGTCAAATTTAAAATTTCCAATGGAACCTATGCCAATTTTGGCATAATTGGTTAGAACTGTAATAAACAAACAACTCTTATTTTGAAAGTTTTTAGTATCACCTACGGATTGTGAGATATCACAAAAAAAAGATGCCGCCGCATGTAGCGCCGATTAGGCTATTCAAGCAATAAAAAGGAAAAGAATCAGATAGAGGGCATCTGTGTACATTGCAGAACATTATTGAAGCATCAAAGAATAGTATAATGCAGAGTAGTACTCGAACCGCAGGTGCGACAAGTCTTTCGCCATCACACACTCAAGAACAAGGGAAGAAGAAGAATCTGATAGAGGGTATCTGTGTACATTGCGGAACATTATTGAAACAGCAAAGAGCAATATTATGCTGATTTAAGGCCAATTCTAGTATTCGGTAGTAGTACTCGAACCGCAGGTGCGACAAGTCTTTCGCCATCACAGTTCGGCATGGAGACATACTCAAGAACAAGGGTTTCTAAACTTGTTTCAGCCCTTTATGAGCGTCGTGGTGTACACAGATGCCCTCTATCAGATTCTTCTTCTTATTATTTCTTGAATAGCCCAGTTGGCGGTACATGCGGCGGCATCTTTTTTTTTTGTGATATCTCACAATCCATAAATGATATTAAAAAGTTTCAAAACAAAAGTTGTTTAACGTAAGAAATAACACCAAGAACTTGAAGCACTCAAGAACAAGGGTTTCTAGACTTGTTTCAGCCCTTTAGGAGCTCCATGGATATACACAAATCCCCTTTGTACGATTCTTCTTCTTCTTATTGCTTGAATAGCCGAATCGGCAGTACATGCGGCGGCATCTTTTTTGTGACATCTCACAATCCGTAGGTGATATTAAAAAACTTTTAAAATAAAAGTATCATAGTTTGATTTTTACGTCAAATCGGCATAGGTTTTCATTGGAGATTTCAAAAGTTGACCCCTTGTGCTGCTACTTCTGATGGGCCTACAAAATTTTTATTATGCCCATTCAATTCTTCGGATATACTTTGATAATCAAAATTTCCCTCCTACTTCTTATCTCATCGCGTTTCCGAGAAAAAAAGGGTGGTACCAATAGTAAGAAACACCCTGTATATGTAAGTCATTAGTACTGTATATAAAAGCTCATCTGTTTATATGGATAATAATGATGAATAAAGTTTTTTTAATATTTGTGTGACAGTTTATTATTATAATAATCTTGATTTTAAAAGCTACATTTTCATTACTTAAATGGATAAATCATTGTTTAATATTAATTTTTCGTTTTATTGCTCTTTATTTAACATTTTTATGGTAAAATTTCATTGTTGGAACGTAATCTCTGTTTTTACTATTACGTCTACGGAAAATAAATTCCCGCTTTACTAGCAATAGTTAGGAACGAATTAATTTTTATAGTCGGAAACTACATTTTCATAGCTGCTATTTGAAAGATTCTTTTTTTTTATAAATTATGGGTATAGTGATTCCAATAATAAAACTTTACATAAATTATAGAGTTGAAAGATTCTTTTTTTTTTTTATAAATTATGGGTATAGTGATTCCAATAATAAAACTTTACATAAATTATAGAGTTTCGAAATGGTCATTTTTGCGATGAAAATTCATCACATCGTATCTGTAACAACTGTTGCCGAAGATTTTATCAACTTAAATGATCTCAAGAAGAAAAATGATTTTCATAATTTCATGATATACAAACGAATATATATCAGATATAAATTATAGACAAAACTTCATTAACGTGTAATCAAATTTAACTTTTTTTGGATTTCAAATAGATCTTATTAAATTCCAGATTAATAATCTATCCATTTATCGATATGTCTGAAATACTACCCGAAAACATGAAGGACATGTTGATAGAGAAGGCTCACGAGTTGTTTTCATTATGTGATAAAGAACAAAAGGGAATAATAACAAAAAGTGATATGCAACACTTAATAAACGAACTGCCTCTCAGTGCTGATCACTTAGAAGTTGTCTTTGACTCGTTGGATAGGGATAACAATGGATACCTAACCTTACAAGAATTTACTGATGGTTTTGGTAAGTAATCGTTTATCAAATCACTTCAAAGAGTGATAACTTTTTAAAACGTGGATTTATTTTTAGGCATGTTTATAGGTATTAATACACACACTAATGTAAAATACAAAAAAAATTTCGATTGTGATTCAGACATATTGGAAGATATTGCGGAAGAATGCGAAGAAGAAACGTTTGACGATTTTATAAATCAGCTTGGTGGAAAAGATCTGTTCGAAGAGTCAGTATCCAGCAAATTTTTATGATTTTAACTGTTTATGAGTGAAAGTGGGGCAAAACCGGGTACCCCTATATCTACGGAGATAGATGATACAGATGGATCAGGAGTTACAAGATTCGGATCCATTTGTATAGATCCAGATATCTGTCCGGATCCTGGATGATATAAATGGATTTAGATATCCCAGTAGGAACTGAAATGGTGCGACTATTGTCTACAATTCAATTTCTACTGGCATAATGGTAGCTTAGAGTTAATTTGTAAATTCGCTTCCGGATTGCAGCAGTCATCACTGAGATATAGGAGTACCACGTTTGACCCTCCTAGCCAGTTTTTCTCCCCTCTCCCCTACTTTCTATAATTAAAACAACATTTTAATGTGAATCTTAAAAAATGTTTCAGTAAAGAACAAGTACGGAATATCTGGATGCAGCTGAGATTAGAAAATTCAGAAATGTCTAGAAAATTTGAAGAATTTCTAGCGGAATTAATAAGAGAAATGAAAGAATCCAAAACGGAATATATAAATTTGGAAACGGCTCTTAAAAAGTAAATTTTAAAAAAATCTGCATGGTAAATAAATATTTCAATAAAAATAATATTTTTATTTATTTTATGTAGTAAGATGAACCAACACGATGCTCAAGTTCAGCAATTGTATGAAGAAATGGAGAAGCAGATAAAGTTAGAAAACGAGAAGCTCTTAGCTGAGGTTAGCAACATGATCTATATAAGTAGAAGTTCTCATGGTAATCGAAACATTTTAGAAATATATATTTAATTTTAATGCGGCGTGATAAAGCTGTGGCTTTTCACCCTGAAGGATCCGGGTTTAAATCCAGGTCCCATACCTCCAGATATTCAGGAGGAATCCGGGCTCGCTAGTTTAACCCATCTTTCATCCTTCCGATTGACCCTAATATGGGTGTTGCCAGCCTGAGGTGGGCTCTATAAGTAGCCACTGACAGATAAAGTATATTACTTGTGCGATATGGCGGCTTTAACTACATTAATCTTTAATTTTAATTATATTTTTCATTAAAAGGAAAGGAGCAGAGAAAGGAAAGTTAGAGAGGAGTTGGAAAACGAAATTTTGCTTAAAGAAAAGCAATTACAAGAACTTATTGATAAGCAACTGGAGGTACACATATATACTTAACTACTTGAGTAAAGAGAAGGTTCCTTACAACTTATACTCAAATTTATCAAGTTTAACTAAAAATTAAGTGGCAAATTATTTTGATAGGTTCCAATTTTTCCATATTATTTATTATAAGTTTAAGGAACCTTCAATGCTTTTTAATCTTCGATACTGATTATCATATGACCGAGTCAAAGATTATTTTTTGGATAGATGGAAAAGCAGTTAAAGGAGATCTCGTTTGCAGGAAGCGAAACTAAACAAGAAAATATGAAATTGCAAATGGTGAGATCTAAAATAAAGATTTTTTAATATTGCTAATATAAAAATGCATTGTTTTCATGATGATAAAAATTTCTTGTAAATTATAATCGCTGATTCTGGGAGAGTTTTCAGGAAAGAGATGCTTTGGAAAGGCGTTTGACAGAATCAGACAAAGCGATGAAAGAAATGCAAACATATTTAGAAGAATTACGTCAGAAAACATTAGAAGATAGAAAGAAGAGGGCCAGGTATAACGTTATTTTTTTATTTAAACTATGCATTTTTTTGTGTTTAAAGATAATTTTCTAAATTACAGAGCAGCCTTCGAAGTATCAGAAAACATTGCAAAAGAAAGAGAGCATTTAGTTAAAGAACTTGATGTTCTTAGGTATTGTCTTAACAGCATTATTCTACTACTATTGCTTTTTTGCAATATTTCGATGTTTCTTCTACTTGATGTTTAATATATATCTTTAACTTTACTTGTATCTTTTATTTTTAATTTTTTTCTGTTTTGTTAAGAATATTTTCTTACTTAATTTATGTCGGGCGGATGGCCGCGTGGTAAAACTGTGGCTTACTACCCTGGAGGATCCGGGTTCAAATCCGTGTCGCATACCTCCAGTTTTTCAGGAGGAATCCGGTTCCGGCCTGTTGAACTCCATCCTTCAACCATCCGATTGATCCGGTTATGGTCAGCCAACCTGTGATGATCTCTATAAATGGCCGCTGTCAGATAAAGAATATCCCATGAGAATATGGTGGCTTAACCTAAACTAACCTAACCGGTAGCAGCTGCATTTAGTTACCATCTTTGAGGACCGGGTTCAAATCCGGGTCCTAAACCTCCAGTTTTCCAGGAGGGACGGGCCCGGCGTTTGAATCCCATCCTTCAATCTTCCAATTGATCTCATCATGGATGTTGGCCAACCTGTAGGGAGCTCTATAATCCTGCCAAATAAAGCAAGCTGCTGTCCTGCACCAAATAAAGAATAACCTATGAAGATATGGCGGCTTAAACTAAACTAACCATACTTAATCTATAATTTCTATGATGAACATATTTAATTATCGTTTGTTTATGTTACTAAATGTTAAAATTTTACAGATCAATCAATAGACAGTTATTGGATGAGAAAGATGTAAACAGAAGTTTGGGAAGCCATGCGGTAAATGCTTTATTTAAAAAATAATAGTATCTTTTTAAGTAGAGTAAATATATAACAGAAACATGATTTCAGAATAGTATGAAGGAAGAAGAAACTCTTAACATCGATATTTCAACACCTTCAAATAGAGTTCTTATGAAACAAGGAAGCGTGCTTTCTGATTATTTAGGGTAAGCATTTATAATATCACACGTAATTTATTGGAAAATATAACTAAGGGCCGATCGAAACCAATATGTGATTATTTAACATATTCGAAATTATGGGGTCGATCGGATGTTCGCGTGGTAAAGCTGTGGCTTACCACCTTGGAGGATCCGAGTTCAAATCCGGGTCCCATCACCTCCAGTTTTTCATGAGGGTCCGGGTCCAGCTATTGAACCCATCCTTCAACCACCCAGTTGATCCCATCATGGGTGTTGGCCAGCCTGTGATGGGCTCAACAAGTGGGCGCCTCAAGATAAAGAATATCTCATGAGGAAATGGCTGCTTAACCAAACTAACCTAACCTAACCAGTCGAAATTATGGCCAAAAAAGTAGATCAAAACAGTATAAATACAGACAAATGAATCATAAAAAGTGATAGAAATTACTGGAATTTTAGCTAAAATTTAAATAAATACGACAAAATGCAAAAAACAATAAATTAATAATTTGTTGGTCTTCAAAGAAAATGACAAATGACTACAGAATCAAATATCGTTAGTTGACGAATGGAATGATAATCTAGGAAGATTGCTCTCATAAACAAGTCTTATTTTTACTTGCATAAGATACATAAAATAATGTAGAATATTAACATTATAATCACTTTATACAATTTGTTGGTCTTCAAAGAAAATGGCAAATGGCTACAGAATCAAATATCGTTAGTTGATGAATGGAATGATAATCTAGGAAGATTGCTCTCATAAACAAGTCTTTTTTACTTGCATAAGATACATAAAATAATGTAGAATATTAACATTATAATCACATTATATTCACACTACAGTATCCACTATATTCACACACTATATAGATGTTCCTCCATTTGCGAACATTATTTTCTATCTCGAAAAATTCGTAATTCAAAATTTATTCTTACCCTAAAGACCGAATACACCGTATATACTGTACCCTATACTATAATTTATTAATTGAATGAATTAAAACTTTCTTATTTCAGAGCTATGAATACATATGACCAATTATAGCGCCAGGGATTTTGATGAAAATCCTCGGATCACTGTTTCAAGGTGAAACTTTTTCACTTTGAACCAGTTGAAACAGTGTGGACATATATTAAGTAATCACTGTACGTAGTTTTACATTTTCGTCTGTTGCTAGACCATTTTGCTATTATAATGTTTAAAATTATTGCACAATTTCTAAAATTTTATAAATTGGAACAATATTTTTTATATACGAAAGTTTGCTACTTTGATTTTCGTAACCTCTTTGAGGTACGAAAATCAAGGATTTAAATAAAACTATGTATACAACGTTTTTCTCGATATATTCTATGGTGTGCCTATTTTATCAATATAGAAGTGCAAAATCGTCACGGAACTCTTTTATATCCGAAATATATGAAGACGAACCAGAAGATGATAACTCCACTATAGACATTGATGAAAAGAAAGATGAATTACAAAATATTTCAGAAAATGATGAAAATGACGAAAAGTAAGAATAATTTTGTGTTATTTGTAATTTATATATTATATTTTATAAATTAAGTTTCCATTTCTACTAGACCGCAAATCGAAAATTGCGAAATTGTTGCTGAAGGCGAATGCATTATGCCAAAAACTGCTAATAATGTATTTTCGATAAAACCCGAAAAGAATCAGGTAAATAACAAAATAATTATAAGAATTGTCTCTATACTATACTAAAAATTCTTTAAAAATTTAAAATTGCTGAAGGATATGCTTAATCTATGTCATAAATAATAAAATATATTCAATATTTATATGCAAAATTATTATTTATAGAAATTATTATTTTGCATATAATTATTGAGCAAATATTTATTCAGGCAATGATTTATTTGTAAATTTGTTAAGATAAATCAAAACATAATTTTTATTACATCATTTCATATAAAAACTAAATATTTGCAAAAAGTTTTCAGTTGTGGGTAGGAAATTTAACATAAAGAGTATTATAGTTGTCATTTGTTGCTCATATGAATGGATGAAAAGGACAACATTGTTGTCCTAATCATCGATTCAAGCGGGCAACAACGTAATCAGTATTGTTGTCCCAATCATCAATTCACGTGAGCAACAAAATTTACATCAGCATTATTGTCCTAATCATCGATTCACGTGGGCAACAAGTTAATCAGTATTGTTATCCTAAGTATCGATTCACGTGCCAACAAAATTTACGTCAGCATTGTTAGTATAATAATGTCGTCATAATCATTAGTATAAATCGCTCGATATAAATCGATATATTCGAAGTAAATATAAAAAAAAATAATTTTAATAGTTTGTTTTAAATCAATATTTTCGGTTAATACTGAAAACAAAATTTATTAATGAAAACACTTTTTGGAAAAATTTACTATCATATCATAAATGACAAAACTTATTTATATAATTCTTTTTAAGATGTCTTTTCTAATCTATATTTTTCTAACAACAAGTTTTTAGTATACTAGGCATTTTTAAGTGATCAAAATTAGAAACGTACACAAACAATTGTAATGTTTATATATACTTTGGTAATGGAATTTCATTCATTTCATTTCCAGGTGATGTGGAAAGTAAAGTGCATTATATTCCCATCAGCTATAGAAGCTAACTGCACAGAGAAAGTAAATTTTATTCTTAATAATTTAATAATGTTTATTTAATGTATTCTTAAACATATTTTGTACGGATTGAATGAAGATCGTGTTGAAACTTCTTGCAGCCCAGAGAAGAATGGAAAGTGAAAAAGTCGTTTGAATCAATGAATGATGGGGAATTTAGATATTTCGTACAGACTGATCAGGTAAAAATAAAATAAAATATAGTATAATATCATCCTGACTATGAAAGCCATGATATATATCGAGGGTGTTCAAGTAGGGTTGCCACCTCAGACATAGGTCTCACCCGGAAACCATGACAAAAACCACATACATACAGCCCCATATAATTTTTTTATTCATATAAATTATTAATAATAAAAAAATCACATTCCAAAATTCCAACAAATTAAATACAATTCTAATGATCACATAGTAATTATTTACTATCCACATTACATATATATTAATAAAAATAATTAATAAAAATATCTTAACATTTTATGTATTTTATGCTTAAAATAATAACAGATAAAAAAGAAGAAAAATATGCAATCTATATCAATTAACATATAGGGCGCGTTACAAACCTTAACAGCAAGTCATCAATGATTAGTCTCTTTTGACATCAGAAATAACTCAACATCTGCCTTCCAAACCTCAACAGCAAGTCATCAATGATTAATCTCTTTTGACGTCAGAAATAACTCAACATCAGCTTGTTTCTGATTTCTGTTTGACGATGATAATGATTTGTTACACTCTCTAACTTTTAAAATCTTATCACCTAGCACGAACTACTTTTTCTGCGAAGTTAGAAAACGGTGTAAACCGATGCTAAATTACACTCTCTAACTTTTAAAATCTTATCATCTAGCAAGAACTACTTTCGTTAGCGGTGTAAAGATCTAGCAGGAACTACTTTTTCTGCGACGTTAGAAAACGGTGTAAACCGATTGCTAACAACTCACCACCTCTAGATAGCGATGACTTTTTAGCATCGGTTTACACCATTTTGAAACTCCGCAGAAAAAATAGTTCCTGCTAGATAAGATTTTAAAAGTTAGAGAGTGTAATAAATCATTATCATCGTCAAATAGAAACAACGACGTTAAACAGAAACTGAAACAAGCTGATGTTGAGTTATTTCTGACGTCAAAAGAATCTAATCATTGATGACTTACTGTTGAGGTTTGGAACGCGCCCATAATAATTTGTTTATTTATGCAGACTTTTCCATGCATATTTCTTGTCTGACCTCACAGCCTTTACAAAATCGGCATTTTCTGTTTTTTTAATGAATCCATAAATTTCTCGACAGCTCATGTAGAAATTAAGTTTTAACCTTTACCAGCTCAACCCGCATCCTGTTATATCACTCGGACATCACTGATATACATGGTGTCCGAAAAGTCTGGAAACGGTCGAATAACTCAAGAAATACAGTTTAGATTGAAAAATAAAAATATGCATTTCAATATTTTTAAAAAAGCCTGGGTATGGGGAAGGGTAGCTTTGAAATCTGAAATGGGAATCCCTACTTTTTATTGCAGATTTGGATTCCCCAGAAAAAATTACATTGGTTTGACCTAGGATTGATGTCATTTTTTCACAAATGGTGCTATAATCGATAAAAATCGAAGAGGTTCGAATGTCTGAAAATGGCAGAATAACTGGAGAAATACACTTTGTATTGAAAAATAAAAAATACGTGTTCGATATTTTTAAAAAAGCGATCCAGTGATACCAAAATCCAGTGATCCTCATCCCCCTAGGATGGGGTGGAGTAACTTTAGAAAACTTAAATGGGAACCCCCCAGTTTTTATTGCAGAATTAGATTTTACATGTAGGTTTTAATTGAAACAATCTGTTGACGATCCAGTGATACCAAAATTGATCCATCCTCATCCCCCTAGGGTGGGGTGGAGTAACTTTAGAAAACTTAAATGGGAACCCCCCGTTTTTATTGCAGAATTAGATTTTACATGTAGGTTTTAATTGAAACAATCTGTTGATTTGTGAAAGATGGCATTGAATTTTTCAAGAAACTACTTTTAGCATTACTCAGAACAACACCGTGGAGGTAGTAGGTTTCTGTTCCCTCAGGGTGCTTGTTTAGGTGAGTCCACTCGCCTCTCTCCATCAAGGCACAAATAGCAGAATACCGCGTGGAGGTAGAAACCTACTACCTCCACGCTGTTGTTCTGAGTAATGACTCTTAGAGTAATAACAGAAACCTACTGTTCCCTCGGGGTGCTTGTTTAGGTGAGTCCACTCGCCTCTCTCCATCAAGGCACAAATAGCAGAATACTCTACTTAAATTTATATGTTCAAATTGCTGACATATAGCTACTTGAGTGTCCCAATCATACATACATGCAATTCTGCAATAAAAACTGAGCCATTTAAGCTTTTTAAAATTACCCCACCCTACCCCAGAAGGTGGGGAGGGGATCAATTTTGGTATCATTGGATAACGTTTTTAAAAATATTGAACACATATTTTTTTATTTTTCAATTCAAAGTGTATTTCTGGAGTTATTCTGCCATTTCCAGACGTTCATACCTCTCTTCGATTTTTATCGATTGTGAAAAAAAATGATATTAATCCTAAGTCAAATTAATGTAATTTTTTTCTGGGAATTCCATATCAACAATAAAAAATGGGGATGATTCCCATTTAAGATTTGAAAGTTACCCCTCTCCACTCCCAGTAGTTCCGAGAGGGTGGTCAACTTTGATATCACTGGATAGCGTTTTTAAAAATATTGAACACGTATTTTTTTATTTTCCAATCCAAATTGGGGCACTCCGTATATCAATGACACTGTTTTAAGTACAAATGCTATAAAATTAATTCATTCCCAAGTTTTGTTCGTAACTCGAACTTTGAATTCAGAAGCACCAAATTCATTCAATACCATATTGTGCAATATATTCGATTAATTGAACCATTTAAAAATTTATTTCAGAACTTCGTATTATAATGCGAGGATTTTAGAGAAAGTGCCTCCATATTGAAATGATGAGTTGAAAATTAAATAACTATATAGTTTTATAATAAATCTGTTTGATGATAATGTTAGGTTATGTAGATTAAGCCGGCATATCGCACGAGGGATATACTGTATCTGGGGTGGCCACTTTTAGAACCCATCACAAGCTGGCCAACACTCATGATGGGGTCAATCGGATGGTTGAAGAATGGGGTTCAACGGACCGGTCCGGACCCCTCTTGAAAAACTGGAGGTGTGGGACCCGGATTTGAACTCGGTCCTCCAGGGCGGTAAGCGACAGCTTTACCACGCGGCCATCAGGCCGACCCAAAATTTTCATGACTCAAAAATGTTTCATTTCTATGATAAACATTAATAGTAATGAATAAAGGCATTTCTTCTTAAAAGCTAACTTTTTCTTACAAATAATCATTTTCAAAAAAGGTATCACTAGATAATTCTTTCAAAGAAGTCTTCAGCATTTAACACTAAAAATATTTCTTTGTAAGCTAAGAGTGAAAACCTTAATTTGTTTGCATTATTTATTGCAAACAGATGTCAACTTAGTATAGTTTTCATATATAATCTTCGTTTTAGTCATTATACATCTCCAGCGCTTAAAAAGTTTCTTTGGACAGGTGGACAATTACAGATACACCATCTCAAATATTTTCATATCCAGAAGGCTTATATAATTATATAAGAAGAGTCAAATAAGTGACACTTGTCTGGACGTTATAGTGCTCCAAGGCTGGAGTTCATTCGTTGCAGAAGAGATCAGCATCACTTTCCTTGAAGATGATTCCTTCAGAATATTTTTGATTTTGGTGACGATGGACGACTCCATTCTTTGGTTTTGCTCTTTTCCTTTGTATCTGTTGGTAGTGGATTTAGATTTTATTATCAGGCACAATTCTCGCTAGGAAGCCATTTTCTGCTCCTCTTCGTATGTTTTCAGTGGGGCTGCTATTTACAGTGATATTATGACATTATGCAGTTCTTGTAATCAGTGTTGCTTCCTGCAGGACGTTACTTGAGTCATACACTCAAAGTGCATCTATGTATAGTTCTCAAAATTTTCTTCCACTTTTAAGTTTACACTTAACTTCTCTTCGTATTGTGTATTGTGTACTACTAGTAATGCTGATGTTTTTAAGTAGAAAAATTTTACTACAAAATCCTTTTGATTTATTAACGTATTATATACAATTAAAATGCTATCATGACAGTAATATATAAACAACTATTGATAATTACCTTGTTCTGTAATTTATATAGGATGTAGTAACAATGAAAAAGAACATAAATCACTATAATACTGGGCAAAGCACGGATAGCAACAAGGTAAAAAATTCATATATTTTTTATATCAACTCTGGCTTTAATTACTGGAAAGTAGTTTCTTTTTATAATAGTACAGGGTGATCACCTCATCACGCACATCTGGCATTCTATGTGTAAAAAGAGTAGATTTGTTTGTTGTAAGGGGTAAATTGTTTGGCGTAGGTTGGTATAGTATTGTATTACAGACTCCATGTACTGAACAAGACCTGAAACTGAGCATTATGTCTATCAATCGTACGCTCCTACACAAGATGGTGTAGGAACGTACAGTTGATGGACATCCAACATGGTCAAGAGGGCTTGCATCTGTCTTGAAGCACAGGTTGGACATTTTCAGCATCTACTGTAAACAGGTATTTAAGTCAACATTTGATGTCTGTGTCTATGTTAAACACATGATAACTGTAATGTGCTCGATAAAATGATCACCCTGTATTTTCTGAATGTCCTTTAAAGATAAATTTGTAAACATTTACTTACCTATTTTTGCACTTACGTTTCCACACTTTCTAACCAAGCTTTACTGGGGAGTTCGGTTGTATATATCTCCTAACTTTCTTCTCACCTTACCTTTTCCTGAAGACACTTCGGATGAGGTAAAATCTGAATAATTTACGCAGTTGCAACAAGATTTTTCATGGTTTGATTAAAGAACTTAAGTGTAATTTTATAGGACAAAATTATATTGGGACCGGAGAGAGTGTTCAAAGTGGTATTCGTTGGAGATTCTGGAGTCGGTAAAAGTAGCTTCATGAGTAGATTTTGCGGACACGATTTTCGATCCAACTATGCTGCAACAATAGGTAAATTTGGATGATTTAGCAAGTAACCTCATAAAAATATGTTTCTGTACATAATTTATCGATTTTGCAGGAGTGGATTTTCAGATAAAGTCTATAATAGTCGAAGATCGAACGATTGTGCTTCAGTTATGGGACACGGCGGGTCAAGAAAGGTAAATGCAGATAACACGCTAATTAATTAATCAAAAACGTAGTGATTTAAATAATTTTTAACCATATTTTTTTACAGATTTCGCAGTATAACCAAGCAATATTTCCGAAAAGCAGACGGTGTTATCATCATGTACGATGTCACTTCTGAAACTTCTTTCAAGAGCGTTAGAGGATGGATAAATCGAATTAAAGTACAATGATCACTAATGTGAGATATTTTATTGGAGCTTTTCACTTTTTTCAACTCTTACCTGTTTTAATTTTAATTGAGGAGGAAACAACAGATTGTCCTGTCATGCTGTTAATCGGCAACAAGACTGACTTATGTGAAAATGACGAAGAAAGAGTTATTCGCTACAAAGATGGACAAAGATTGGCAGAGGTCAGTTATTAATATAGCAAAGTCGGCTGAATGGCCGCGTGGTAAAGCTATTGCTTAGCACTCTGGAGGTTCCGGGTTCAATTCCAGGTCCCATACCTCCAGTTTTTCAGGAGGGCTCCAGACTCAGCCCGTTGAACTTTATCCTTCAACCATCGTGGGTGTTGGCCAGACTGTGATGGGGTCTACAAGTGGCCGCCACCATTTGTATACCTCATCACACCGCCATCGTCAGATAAAGTATATCCCTTGTGGGATAAAGCGACTTAACTAACCTAACCTAACCTTAATATTTCAAAAATAATTTTTGCTAGGTATCATCAATATTTATGCATTTTTCAGGAATATGAAGCGTTATTTTACGAAACTAGTTCAAAAACTGGTGATCAGGTAGAAGAATCTGTGATGAAAATGGCCAGGTATCATTGACTTCTTTATCAAATTTGTGTAATTTATTTTGGAAGATAATTTATTTTTTATTTTTTTTCTAAGTCTGTTGAAAGTGAGAGAAGATGCAGAGATGGAAAAGGTTTTAAAACTTCAAGAGGAAACAAAGAAAAATAAGTGCTGTTGAGTACGCTTTGCAACTTTGTAGATAAAAAATTAAAAAAGAAAAATTTCTATTATTTAATGGATTGATATGATTGTATGTATTTTTATTCATCATCCTCTAACAAAATCTAAGTTTATATTGACATTAAATATGTTTACAACAAAGGAACGCTTAATATTTACAAATACCACCGAAAATTATTTTTTGTTATTTATGAGAGAAAAATAATTAAAAGTTTGACTTGGTAAAATTTCAGAATTGTACATATTATATTAAATTTATTGTTGTAGATTTAAAAGTTATTAATGATTTAATAAATTGAAATTAATATATGAAATTTTTAGTAATATAATTATTAAGTTTTCATGAACCAGTTATTGATAACACGTAATTAATCAATATCTTGGAAGCATTTAAGTATTTTGAATGAATTTCAAAATACTTAAATGCTTCCAAGCAGCTAAGTTAACTACTTTTCTTGATATTGAACGTGTTTAAGTTGAGAATGAGCCAAATAAAAGTGAAAAAATTTTATTTTTAATTATATAATATTTGCTCAGTTTAATTTTGATGCATTAAATTATTTTTGAAAAATAATATTTAATCAGTTTAATAATATTCATTTAATATTTTGCTACGTAAAGAATTAATTTTGAGAAAATACGTGCAAAGTTATTTTTGTTAATTCTCGTTCAAATAATAGAAAATTATTAACAACAAAAATTAATTAATAAAGACGTTTCTTTCAAATTGTTTTTAATTTTTGATAATTCTTGATATTTGTATTTTTCTTGATTTGCTGAGCAGGAATATGGAAAACAGTACAAACTCGTGGAAATTTGAATTATTTTGTATCAAATAACCAGGAAATTAGCATAAACGAAAACTATGCTGTTGTATCATATATTATGCTTGTAATGGCACAAGTTAAGAACTTTTATAAATAAAAAAATAGTGCTTAATAGTCACTTATATATAGCAAAACATGTAGCATATAGTATCTAATAATATCATAAAAGGGCAATTAATAAAACCAAACAAAATAACAATAACAGAATTAATTCTATTAAAAATATAAATATAAAAAATAGTGAAAAAGCCCATAATTCATGTCAAAGAAAATTTTAAAGCTAGAACATCACTGCCTCATATAGGTTAAATTCAGTGGTTCTCAACCAGTGTGCCGCCAAACGTTTGATACTATCATATTGTTTAAAATCATCGAAGAGTTTTTGAAATTTCGTGAAATTTGAAAATAAATTTTCACGTTCGTAAGTATGAATGTTTGTAGCTAGAGGAGCCCGTGTATTCCATTCTAAGAGATGTATTTCTATAGGGAAGGATCATGGACTAGTTAAATAAGATGTTTCACACTTATCTTTCCCAATCATCTTAATTTTACAATTAGAAATAATTTACGTCCACCGGATGGCCGCGTGATAAAGCTGTGGCTTATCACCCTGAAGTATCGGAATTTAAATCCGGGTCCCACACATCCAGTTTTTCAAGAGGGATCAGGCCCGTTGAACCCCAATCTTCTAGTTGAGTTAATCATGGGTGATGGCCTGCCTGTGATGGGTTCTACAAGTGGCCGCTGCCAGATAAAGTATATCCCTTGTAGGGCGGCTTAACTACCCTTATCTAACGTAACCTAACCTAGAAATAATGTCGGCCAGATTGGCCGCGTGGAAACGCTTCGGCTTTCCATTCTGGAGGACCCGGGGTACAGTCTCGGGTCCCACCCCTTGAAAATCAAATCATGGGGTCCGGGCTGAGTCTCGGGTCCCATCACTTGAAAATATTGATCATGGGATGCGAGCCCGGCCGTCGATCCCTGTCCATCCGTCTTTCCGTTGAACCCCAATCTTCCGGTTGAGTTCATCATGGATAATGGCCTGCCTGTGATGGGTTCTGCAAGTGGCCGCTTTCAGATAAAGTATATCTCTTGTGCGATAAAGCGGCTTAACTACCCTAATCTAACTTAACCTAACCTAGAAATAATGGTCGGCCGGATTGGCCGCGTGGAAACGCTTCGGCTTTCCACTCTGGAGGATTCGGGTTCGAATCCCGGGTCCCACCCCTTGAAAATATTTATCATGGGGCGTGTTTGAGTCACGGGTCCCCCTTGAAAATATTTATCATGGGGTCCAATCACTGGGATTGGCCGCGTGGAAACGCTTCGGCTTTCCATTCTGGAGGACCCGGGATCGAGTCTCGGGGACAACCACTTGAAAATATTGATCATGGGGTCCGGGCCCGGCCGTCGATCCCCGTACCCAGGTGGTCAGTTGAGGTGGTCACTTCAGCTGACCACCTCCGCAGGGTGGGCAGCCTGTGGAAGGGCTTGTTTCGCCCCGCCACATAGTATTCTTCAAGAAAGGAGTGTGACGTCATCTGTTGACAAAAAATAGCACTTTTTATATTCAGCATTCTTGCAGAAAAAGATGATGATGAAAATTGCTGTATAATAGGAAAGGCAAAATACTTCTTGATAATCAACAACAGAAAATGAATAAAAGCAAAGAATTGATTGACAGACAATATAACATCAAAGGGTAATGATTAAACATGAATAAAAATTAAAAATAGCATTTAATTAATTTCAGTTTAAATCAATAATTTTAAAATAATTTTTTTCTTTAAAACAAATGAAGTAAATGAAAATAGGAATAGAAATAAAATAAGAAAAAAAAGGAAAATCAAAATGTGTCATTCAGGTACTTCATTTATAAAAATATAAATTTTCTTGACTGCTATGCATTTTGTACATATAGAAGTTCGCCTGTACTTTAAATTTTTTAGTGGTTCCAGTAATTTAGAATATATTATATACAATGCTTTACTTATAAATAGTATACTTTCTCTAATCATCAAAATTATTAACCGAAATTTTTCTCCAAAGTATTTCTTAAACATTATCTTAAAATTATCTTTTGCCGTTTTAAGAAGGAATTTAGGATATTTATACTATTTTCCAAATTAATGAGAAGTGCTATACTATATTATAATAAATAATTCTCTCATAAAATTTAAATTGTAGCGTGAATATATACGTAAAAATCATTATATTGATGAATAGCTTATCAGTCAGAAGATTTTATCCGATAAAACTCTACTTGTATCTATGTATACGGAAAAAGAAATCTCTGTTGCATTAATAATTCAAATAATATTAAAAATCCAGAATTTTGTTTGGAAATCTGTTAAATCCATCCTAAATTGCGAAATGTTGTACTGAATAATCTCATCTAATTATTATTTTCTAGAATTCTGCTCAGTTTTCAAAAAGCATCTGAAAGAAATAAGAAAAATGAATTCATTATGATTCTTATTTATTAATATTACTCTAATAATGAAAGTATTACTTATTATTTTATAAGATTAATGGAATTATTTAATAATTCATCCTGCTTAATTTATATTAAAGACAAATTCAAATATACATACAAAAGTTCTTTAGATCGCTAAAAAATTTAAGTCGGCCGGATAGTCGCATATTAAAGGTATGGCTTACCATCTGGAGGATCCGGGTTCAAAAGGTGGATCCCATACTTCCAATTTTTCAGGAGACCCATTGAATCTCATTCTTCAACCTACAGGTTGATGCAATCATGTTTGTTGGCCTGCCTGTGATGGGCTTTGCAAGTGGCCATTGCCAGATAAAGTATATTCTTTATATGATATGGCGGCTTAATTAACTTAATTAAAGAATTTAAAGTTTTAATAATTTATCACCGAAAAATAATGTTATTTTAATAATAAATATATTTTTAATAATTATAAATATTTTGTAGGAAAGGTATTTTTGTGAGTTTGCTTACAGAGATACTGTAATAAATGGAATTTACTATAAAGCTATTATTGATGGTATCTATTATGTATGCCATTAATGGCCATCATAGAAGAAGAGAATTTTATCTTTCCCGTAAACAATGATAATGAAATATTTCTTCATTTTCAAAGTACAAAATATTCTCCTCTTTCTTTACACATTCTTTGTTATGGCTTTTTATTAGTAGAAGTTGTTCAGTTATAACATTTTTTATAATCATGTTTTTGTCAACAGATGACGCCATTTTCTATTTACTTAGAATAATAAGTGACGTGCGAAAAAAAGCCCTTCCACTGGCTGCCCATCCCTGCGGAGGGGTCAGTCAGATTGTGGAGGACGGGGAACAACGGCCGGGCCCGGACCTCCTGATAAACATTTTCAACGGGTGTGACCCGAGAATCGAACTTGGTCCTCCTGAGTGAAAAGACGAAGCGTTTCCGTCGGCCGGATGGCAGCGCGGTAAAGATGTTGCTTATCACCCTAGAGGATCCGGGTCCCACACCTGTAGTTTTTCAGAAGTGGACGTGCCCGGCCCGTTGAACTCCATTCTTTAACCATCTGGTTGACCACGTTATGGTTGTTAGTCAGCCCATCATAGGCTAACCAACGCCCATAATGTGGCAACTTATTCACCTCATCACAGGCTGGACAACACCCATGATGGGGTCAATGGGATAGCTGAAGAATGGAGTTTAACGGGCCAGGGTCATGTCGTATTCTGAGACTTAGCCAAAGCATTCCCTGCTCCACCTACTAGGGTACTACAGGGTATTTAACGTCTACGAGAAAAATCTCGGCTTAATCATTGCCTGCAACTAGGGGTGTGGACTCGCCTGACCACCACTCTGATCCACAAAGCGAACGAAATACGAATACGGAGGACTCCTAAGGTTTGCCAGTCCGCATTCGTATCTCGTGCACTGTGTCGCCGAAGCGACCTTTAAAGGGGCCCTATACGTAATCTCGTGCACTGTGTCGCCGAAGCGACCTTTAAAGGGCCGAAAATTGCCTCCGTCCACAGAGGGAGCGGAGACACAAGAGGCAGTGTATTTGCTACAAAGACTGGTGCTCATTATTGAGCAACTAGACTGTCCCCGAAGGGATCGAAAACTCTATGGTTTTCTCACATCAAGTTCTCCCAAAAATGGGAAATCCTTAGGACACCAAAGCGCGGGCGCAACCGCCGCGAAAATCGCGCGTCGGAAGAGTATAGTATACCCGAACCTTCCACAAGAGCAGAACACTTACTAATAATCGCAACGGATCGGCGAAAGGCATGACGACCAGCCGACCCAACTTGAAAAGGGCGAGAATCTCCCCCGGTTCGACACATCCGATGGATCGGAAGGCATGACAATCGGCCTACCCAACTTGAAAAGGGCGAGAATCTCCCCCAGTTCGATAACCGATGTAGCCCACTGTCCGCGCCAGATTGGCGGGCCACCATGGAGACGATATCGACCGACGCCGTGCAATGGCCGGGCTCATGGAGCCTTGCGATGGCCGAATATCGCTCGGATCAACTCCCCAAAATTTTATGGTATTTAATTTTATGGCCTAGGAAGCAAGCTTCCACGGCCTCTTACTCCCACTCAGCCCGAGCAAGGCCAACCCTCGGGTGGGTACCGTAATGGCTTCTAGCCTTCACCATTCATCCCTTCGAACAGGTACAACGCCTTGGGATTGGGACCCTTATAGAGGACTCGTACCTCACCGCCGGCGAACGTCGGACCAATTCTTAATCCCGGATCCGCAGGAACTCGGACGGTGGAGTGGCGAACTACAGAGCATCCATCAGCGAGGGATGGGTGCAGCCATGCTCTACCGACCCTATACGAATTTATTCAATAGGGGCAGCTAACTGGGGGCTAGGGTCGGGCCTTACTCAGGCCGACCAGTTTTTGCTGCTGGAGATCTCTATAGAAAGTCAATCGAGATCCGAGGGCGAATTATCCGGCTAGGACTTCCCACGGATATACTTATTCACTGTCCTGTTTCACCTATCCTCATTATTTAGTGTTAAAATGACCTCGTTTAACGCAGTTTCATTTAGCGCTTTTTATCTTGGAACGTATCCCCCGCGTTAAACGGAGTCTTATTGTATTTCATATATTTTAATTAAAATAATTTAGAACGATCTAAGAAATGCAAATAAATCTCTTATTTTTCTTCGTAGTTTTTAAAATTAAATTTAAAAAATGTTAATAAGGTATTTAGTAAATTTAATGTTAAAAAATATTAGTAGTACAATATGTTATGTATTCAGCTACTAATATTTTGACGGAATAAATAGCATTTCCTGTGTCACTTTCTCTTCCTATCACCTTATAAGATATAGCAGAAATATGAATATACGAATGAACGTTAAATCGATAAAACAAAACCAAAAAAATTTGCAAATGATTTATATAAGCTTAATCATAACTAAGCAAAAACAGAATAAAGTTGACATTATTTTGTACTTATCTATAAATAAAATGTTCAAAATTTTCATTCCAAATAGATTCTAAAAACAATGCAATTAAAATTTTAATTTAAATTGCATTAAATATGTTCAGTATAGATCGAAAAAACAAATGATTGAATATACATGAAAATGAACAAATTATTAAGTGAATAACTTTTAGAAACGTATTAAAACTTACATAAAAAATTTTAATTTTTTTAAAATATGCTGAGTTGCCCGTCGCTGCTCAGACAACTTTGAAAAACAAGGACAGTATATTAATTTTAAGGAAAACTTGCTTTAGATTATTTATATGCTGATTTCGTCTACGGTTTCAGTCGTGTAGTTGTTTTTTAATACAACCTTCATAATTTCCAGAAGATCTAAGAACTTATGAATCTGCATGTCTTTCAGCTCTCCAATTTGAAAAAGATTTACTTGGAGGGATATTAAGATTCATAATGGTATGATATTGCGTATTATACATACCGAAAATTGATCATGTTGTCAATCTTTATTATATTGCCCTCAGGAAGAATTTTTTAATTGGAAAATTATTCCATACATTAATCAAACTATGCCCGGCACTACTTTAATAAGTTTGAAAAACAGTAACTATATTCTAGAGAAAAACTGCTTTTGATTATTTTGTTTGTTTTGTCTACAATTTTAGCCTTTCAGTTTCTTTAATATTGTGTTCATAATCTTCAGAAGATTCAGTAACTTGTGAATCTGTTTTTTTCACTCGCAGATTGAAATGATTTCTTAGAGACATTTAGATTAGTATTGTTAAAATATTGTGTATTACCATGTTCGTTGAACTGCTCCCAAGTAGATACTTTTTGGATCAGAAAATTATTTCGTGCATTGATTTCATTTGTTACTTCAAACCTCATGTTTTTTGAAATGTCATAATGTCACAAAATTAAATGAATCATGATTAGTAGAAAATATTTGTTCTTTCTGAATAACATTTGTTATTAAATGTAAAATCGCGATATTATTTATTTATAGAATTGCCTAATTTTTCAAGTCACTACAGTTGTCTTGACAAATTGTAACATTTATTAGAAAAAGTTTATGACTATCTATTTAGAGTAGATACTCATTTATATAACTCTGGTATAGTTAGAAATGAAATTACAGGTCATTAGCATTTTGGCAAATAGAGAAATGTTAAAAGTAGAAAAATTTTCACATTGCGGCAACTATCCGGTAACTTGTAAAATTTTAGTCTATAGCTGGATTATTCAATAATCATAATTTAATATTTCTGATACTACATATAAATAAATATGAAAAAATTCCATGTTTCACGAAATATTAAACAATAGTTATTTAGATCTAATGAATGAAATTGTCTTGTCTTATATACGCTATTGTTTTTGAATTGTACGTTTGTTTGTATCCAATAATCTCATAATTAGTAAAAATTACAACTGCCATACTTATCACAGTTCATTCTAATCATTTGATTTAAATAACTAGGTTATTCGTTGATTTATATAATAAGCTTTCTAAAAAAAGTGAATAATCCACAAAGTTTAACAACTTAGTCAGCAAATGATGCTATATATCAAAAGGGAAAGAAAATTTTCCGGACTGAAGACTTTTTCCATATAGTGCCATCTAGTGAATAAGTTGTTAAATTTTTTAAATTTTTAAATTATTCGTAAATTTTTAACAATTCTAATCTAAAAAATTATTCAATATTCAGTTATTTAAGTTTGATCAATACTAGAAGCAACAACTGCCAAGTTTAGCGGTTGTTGTTCTTACTGTTTACGAAATTACTCGACACAAACATACAATCCAAAAAATATATAAGACTAGTAAAATGTGCCCGGAATTGCCCGGGCACAGTTTGAAAACAGGTACAATATAGTAGGAAAAACTTGGCTTTAATTATTTGCATGTGGATTTTTTCTACAGTTTCAATCGTTCAGGTGTTCTTTAATACAATTTACAGAAAGTTCACGAATTATTCATATTCAAGTTCAATTTTTCATAATTTACAGAAAGTTCACGAATTTATGAGTCTATATGTCCCCTGCTCTTCAATTTGAAAAAGCTTTACTCTAACGAACATTGAAATTCGTAATGAGGTAATATTGTGTACTGTTCCTACAGAAAATTGATCATTTTACCAACCTTCTTTGTATTGTCCCTAAGAAGAATCTTTTTTAATTGGAAAATTATTTCATGGATTGATTTCATTTGTTGTTTCAAACCTCATGTTTATTGAAATGATGTATTATCCATTAAGTTACTAATTAATTACTAATTCTATTACTAATTAAATTACAATTGATAGAAATTATTTTTTCTTTCTGAATTTATTAAAATATAAAATCGCGAGATCATTTATCAATATTGTCACGATGATGTCACCGGCGTGCTTATTGACGTCACATATTAGTTATGTTATGATGATATCATGAAATCTTGGGATAACATTCTGATTTTGAAAAAATCACTATGCCATATAATTATTAATTATAGCATTGGCTTTTTGTATGCAATTTTAATGTAGATATAACTAGACTATTAAGCCACAATGACGTCATCATCGCGAAGACGTGACTACATAATATTTCACGGTGTTACGTCATCGTAACGTCATGAATCGAAATCGTCTTATATCCTCACCCATTGTTATGTTGTCATGCTAACACATCAGTGTAACTATGACGTTATATCGAATTCGAACATTATTCTCAAGAATTTAAATGAAGCCATTTATTGACTAAATTGTTAAATTTAATCAAAACGCATAGATTGCATATAGCGCCATCTATTAATTAGATTGTTAAATTCTGTAGAATATTTGAACTATTTGTAATTTTTTAACAGTGATTGCTCTAAAATTCACTAAATAAGCCAATTAATTAAATCGGACAGTTATAGATAATCCTGCAAAGTTTGCGGTTGTAGCTTCTACGTTTAGGAGATTACTCTCACAAATATACAAAATAAACAAACCAACAACCGAAAATAAGCCGGGCCTAATCGGGGTTGGCGGTTTATCAAAACACATGTAATATAGAAATTAAAATGAACTCCGACTTTATTAAATTTAATAAAATACAATACGTTTATATTTTAGCATCCAAACTTAACATTTCTAAAAAAACTGTGTACTTTACAGTATACGTACCGTATATGTACAATACTATATAGAAAACATGTCCATTTGCTGTTCTGATCCTCTACTTCGAATTCTCTGTAAAATATTGTACACAGCATACTGTACAGTATCCTTGTTTACTCGGTATGCAATGAATAAACGATGGAAACAATCTGGTTCTTACGATCGTAATTTTTCTAGAACCTAAGTGTTAACCAGGTTTAAAGAGACACATGATTAACCGTTAATTAACTCCATCTCTCCCACCCGCTAGTTATAAATGAAACCAGAGAGCTTTTAATACTGTATATACAATACTGATGAACTTCGGGATGTAAATCACCTTACATATCCCTGGCGGATTAACGAGGAGAAATACAATACCAAAAGGAATATTTGTTTAGACGTTTCTACTGGCAGATGGCGGATGGCGTCTTATCGGGGTTTGCCTATTCCATTAACATAGGCAAGGTCCGTTCCACCAAATTTCTTGGCGGTCAGCGAGGGTGGCGACTTAACGGGGGGCGTCTTATTGGGGTTTGATTGAATAAGATTCAACAATTCATTTGGAATTTTTTTTGCTATTCATAAACAAAGACCAATAATATCTCTTGAAGATTTTGAAAACTTGCTTCTGAAAAATTATTCCAATATAATCTAAGGGATATTTTTCCTTATGTAGTTTTTTTGCATTTTTATGCCCCTTTCAAATCAGGAAGATTACTAAGAGATGGGGCCAGTTCCAATCACGGGCTGCACCCACACCGTGGAGGGGGACCGGATAATGAAGGACGGGGATCGCCGGCCAGCACCCCGAAAAATCTTTTCAGGAGATGCCGCACCCGGGATGCAAACCCGGGTCCTCTTGCGTGGTACGCCAACGCGTTACCACTCGGCTATCCGGCCACCCCTTATGTAGTTTAATATCACTTTCCACCTAGTAGATACTAAGTGGCAGGGCATTTCAATGCCCACTACGGGCTACCCACATTCCTGATGGGATCAGCCGTCAGGGTGAAAGATGAGGTTCAATGAGCAGAGTTTCAGGTGGAGGATAGGGTTCACCAATCCTTCTTAAAAACTGGAAGTGCGAGACCCTAAATAGAATTCAGATCCTCCAAGATGGTAAGCGACTGCTTTAATCTTTTGATTTTTTGCTATCTTAATTGCGGTCGTCTGTCCAATTAAGATAGGGAAACAGGAAATTACCACTTGCAATTCTGCTAAAATTATTTCCATAGTCTTGGTTTTGTGTGGAAGAGTCTATTCGAGGATATTTGAAAGATCATAGGCATTTTGAAACACTTTACAGAAAAAATATGGACTCGTCTTTAAACTGTTTTATTTATTTATTGTCATTAATTTATTGAAGAATTTTATAAAATTTCCTCTATATTGTAAAGCAAATGTATGCATACTTATTCAGGACTGGAAAGTTAGACAGCATTATAAATATATTAGCGTGTTTCATTCAATATATAAAAATAAAATTAATACATATTAATTATAAATTCTTATAATTTTATTTTATTTTTATAAATTCTTATAATTTTATTTTGTTCGAGTTCATCATTAACTTTTTGGCAGAATCATAATAATCTTTTAGTTAACATAAAATTTCTCTATAAATTTCACGAAATTTAATCTAATAGGCACATTTCTGGAAAACAAATTTTCTTTATTTATTTAGGAATAAGTATAGAATTTGTTTTGCTTGTATGATTTTAGAATTCATAATTTTGAAAAGAGTAAATGAAATTTTAAAACACTATAGAGGAATTTTTAGAATCCGTAATAATTTTTTTTTTCCGAAATGATGAATCTATTCAAAACGGGTAATTTAATTTTACTTTGAATTTTTTAACCGCTACAATCATCATTTTTAATTTTAATTTTCAAAAATCATTTTTTAAAACTTTAAAATAACATGCCATTGTACAGTCTACGAAAAAAATTTTTCACTCCCCAAAATTATTAACCTAATTGAAAAGATACGAAACTTTAAATCTTTAATGAATGCAAAAATTAACGATACAATTCGAATAAAAATCTTAGAAATAATCATCAGTTAATTTAAAACCATTTATTAATTGTACCTAACTGGATCTAACTATAAAATATTAATAATTTCTGATCCGAATTTTATATATATATATATACAGTATATATATATATAGGCCTATATGTTGTAATCTGTAGTCAAATCTGAAATTACCAAAATTCAAAAATTTTGCTTATTTACTTTTTAAGTTTATAATTGCTATAAGGCTCATACATTTTTTTGTTTTGTTTTATGCCGCATTATAATTACAGATTACTAAGCGGTGAGGCATTTCAATGCCCATCTCGAGTAGCCCATAACCATGGTAAAGCCAAATCAGGTGAAGAATAGGATTCAACGGGACCGGTCCATTGAACTCTATTCTTCATCTGACCAGGTTTCATTTGAAAAATCTTCAGGTATGGAACTCGAATTTTAATCAACATATGACAGAGCCGCTCCATCATATGTTAAGCCAGCTCAACATATGATCGAGCGGAGCGCCCGTTCAGGACGCTTGGCGCATTTTTGGTTTTATTATTATTATTTTAGTAAGACACAATTATTTTTTTACATATAATTTAAACGGTGAGCGGACTGAGCTCACCATCAAACCTGACGCAACAAAATTTTCGCTCGGAGCGCTAAAACCTCTAGAGCCGATACTGGCCTAGATTATCCTATATATGTAGTGGATAGTAAATCGGATAAGTCAAAAAATTGGATTAATAAGTGATCATATCCTTAAATGACTAGAATTCGTTTCTTTCCTTTCTTAATTAATAAATCATATTTAATCAATAAATCGGTACACTCGGAAATTAAATATACACCATATCCTTTCAAAAATATAAACAATAAAGCAAGTACAGAATAAGAAAATGATAAGTTGTGAATTTTATTATATGCAATTTTTAAATTTTATAAATTGTTACAGTTATTATATACTCTAATTTTAAAATATTTCTTGATTTTTATAGATTATAAGATATATGACAATTTTGGGCGTTAAATCTGTTAAAATCTGATTGCTGTAGAACCCGATTGCAAGAATATAGCCGAATGGATTTTAATGAAATATAACGATCAAGTATTCTGATTAAAGTGAAATTCTGATAATCTAGATTTCAAATACAGTACATGTTTTATATTTTGATCAAAATCGAAATCATGACACTGACCTATAGGTATTAATTGGTTGGTTAGTATCATCGATCTGGCTAATGTGCAGTACGTTCCAAAAAAATTGTCACCTAAGCGGAAGATGTTCGGCTTTCTTACAATACTTACAAACCAATGAGATTAATCGGTTCAGGCCCGAATTCGAGTTTGCAGAGCTTTGGACGATTCCATTTATTTTTTCTAAGCAACAGGGTTAGATAGGCTTAATGACAGGTGTTCAATCATTTTTTCCGAAAATTGATTTTGAGCATTTATTAGGAAAGTTTCAATTTATTATTTACAAATTAATCTATGTTGTTATTAATTTTGACAAAGTGCAGCAGTAGCTAAAGTCGTAACTAAACGAGTAATTAAGCGATAAGCTGTTGAAGCATCGAGTGATGCACCGACAATAGCATAATGGCGACTACAGGAAGTATTTTATTTTATTGTTTTATTCGAAAATGTATACTTCTTTCTGCATTTGTAATAAAATTAAAAACTGTTCCAAAACGATTCTCATTGATAGTGTTTATATCCGTTAATTGATCAAATGATAAAAACCAAACGATATTTATTTCGTTTCCATGACGACAAAATCGTCGGATTTAAAAAAGAAAATATAAAAATTGAACGTGAGTGTCAAAATGAATTTTGTGTTGTGTTTGTTTTGGTTTTCTACTAATTTTTCTGATAAGAGTTTATATTTGTGATTGATAGTCAAATTTATAGTTTGTTTTATTGATACCATGTCTTTCTGAAAGTTCGATATAAAGACAAAGTATAAGAGATTTCAATTGTTACATATTTATGTATTATGTTCTATTTATTTTAATAAAGATATAACTATCTTTCCATTAGTGTATTTATTGTTTTCACCAAAATATAAAACAATTGGATATAATTTGTAAAGAAATAAATGCTAATCTCAGTTTCTACAAAATTTTATTTTAAAAAATCATTTCTTATGAAATACTTCATTAATTATATCA